>JAYJMB010017252.1:3809-41447 GCA_036873735.1 Pouteria campechiana
CCAAGCCGCGTTTGGAGTAACTTGGGCTAGAATTGGAAGTGGAAGCGTGTTAGAAACCATTTTTATTGGTATCTTCGGGGGTAGCTTGGTTGTCGATTTGATATGGAGGGATTTTTAATATTCTGCATCTTATGAGGCTGATCAAACCCGTCAATTTGACATAAGTGGTCATAATTATTTAAACGAAAATTAGTTAGTGTACAACATAAGTGGTGATAATTATTTAAATGAAAATTAGTTAAGTGTACGACATAAGCCGTGATAATTATTTAAACGAAAATTAGTGAAGTGTACTCGTTTACGGCAATGTACACTAACTCATTTATGTTAATGTTTCTATAGTTACCTTATTAGCTAACACTCATATAAGAATATATATAATCATATTCATTTAATTTGATAACAATATGAAGACAAAAATACTTAATATTAAGGGAAAAAGCCTATATAAAATAGTTATTCTAAAGAAAATTTTAGTTCAGATATAATTTAAATAATTAATGAGATATAAAACTTATAATAGAGACGAACTTGTATTTATCTATGCGTATATTAAAACTAGGTATTCCATGAAATCTAGTTGAATGTCAGGTTAAATTTCTAAGGCCTTAGCCAAATCCAACCAAAGCCTATTTGGAAGTTCGGGTTGGGTTGAACTTGACTCTTTTAATTCAATATTTAAAAAAAATCATAACTTAACCCTAAATCCAACCCTAACAACAGTTAAGTTGGGTCGGTCAAGCTCAGGTTGGACCCAACCCAAGTTCCACCCCTACCTGTGACTCGATCAATGAGTGATAAAGAAATAGTAGCATTACAATTTTCAACGGTTGTCAAACAAAGCAGCAGTTATGATAAGAATACATAAACTTAGTTGGAACATGCACCATAATCGAAAAATGGGCTCCTCTTTCAGCTTGTCGCCAAAACTGACAATCCTCTTCGGATCACTGTTGTTCTCTATCTCAAATGACATAGCTGTTTGCCATCTTTCTTGCTGCCGTCTTCACCATTTTTGTCCTAGGTACTGCGATGGTGGTGGTGCTGCTGCTGCCGCCTTTTTTCCCTATCACTTTGTCTTGATCTTGGGTGGAATTGTGTAAGAAACTATGCCTTTCCTCCATTATACTCCTTTAAAAGACCAGCTATCTTAGATGTGTCGATTAGGCCCCCTCCAATTTTCATGGATAGAGTCTGCATGAGGGAGTACACATACTGCTGCCCATCTGGTTCCCTCCAAAGCACTTGAAGGATTTCAAATGGTATAACAGTCCCTGGCTGGGCAATCCACTGACGCCCATCTACAACCATACCGTTTAAACTGCCAATGATTGCAAGCATTAGAGGCTGAGCAATGCAAAATTCGTAGAAAATGGGAAGGATTTCATTTCAGACTAGCAATAATAATCTATAAAATGTAATTATTATATGGCACTCAGACTACAAAATCACACTGTAGAGACAGGACTCCATATTCCAGCAATTCACCTTGTCAGCCCCATTACATGCATAAAATGCAGCATTGAGCTCCACTTGTTGAGATTCTCAGGCATTAATTAGTTGTCTTTGTAGTGGGATGGCTGGAAAGAAGAATGCCAATGGTTTTATATACAATATCTATTGAACACCAGTTGGAGCCTAGAATTGTTACGAGGTAAGAGAGTTAGGACTCATCCCATGGTTCCACCCAAGCATCCAGGGCCATAGACAGGATTCAACATTTTTGTATCAAATCGCTGTCTGAAGAAAAAAATTTGGCAGATTGAGTGGACCATTTGTATGAACAGAACCATAAGGTCTAGGTAGTAATTGCACAATAAGGGTGACGAGTAAGTAGATGTGGGACAATTGGTCCAGTAAGCAAGACCGTAGATCTGATGGCCTCAGCTTGGGTGGGAAATTCCCATCGAAGACATCCATTTTGAACCTCCAGGTGGACACTGTGCGGTATCAAATGCAGTTTTCTATCCATTGCCATCCATTTTTGAAAACTTTGATAGGCAATCTGGATGCTCCAGTGGGAAAAGGAGGTATCCTTTACACAATATCTCTAATCTATTACCTGTTGAGAATCTTGACCATTCTTGCCCACGTGGTCATCTTGAAGTGCACATCAACCGTGTCAATGCCCCTACTTTTTACTTTCTTGATTTGACCATATGCACCACAAATGCGAAATAGCTTCTGGTGTTCAATTCCGCCAACATTGGAGATCCGCACAACTGTTGTTCGTGGCATATCAATTCTGTAGAGAGAAAGCTGCCTCCCAAATATAGAAATGGAAGATGCTGTAAGAGCCTTCTCCTTGGCATCTTCTGTCTGTAAAAGCAATAAAGAGTGGGGAGAACAGAACAATGTCATGCTAGTTTAAAAAAATTCAGATAGACATAGAAAAGGCTGACCCATATGATCTAATGGGCAAGATAAAAAGAATAATACATGATTATGAAATGAGATAGTCAAATCCAATGACTAATTTTGATTACTATTATTTCTATTTGGGTGATCCAGCTATGCAAGTGCTTTTGACTGTTTAATGATTGGAAAAAGGGGGGTTTTGGACCATTAACACATGCCATGGGGTTCAAATATCTCACATGCATTGCATCAGAACACGTTACAAAAGTTGGATGAAGGAAGCCAACAAGATAAAGCAATTAGCCATACTACTAGTTTAGATGAATCGCCTAACCATGCATCTGCAGCACTCTGTGAGGATTCCTTCAAGAAAAGATGCCTAAGGTCTCAAATCATGGAAAAGATGCTTTCCTCTCATCCGCCACACACCCCCATCTCTATCTTAGTGTTCCTTATGGAAAAGATTATGACTCCCACTTGGATGGTGACATATCATTACTCTGCACTCATAAGGAAAATGATTCAATGGAAAATTTTCCATCGAAGCGTCTCCCCTAACTCTAGTTGAGTGGACACAGATGTAACAGCCCGTGGTCACGCTGTTGAAGTATTGTCTGCTCTAGACCATCACAGGCCTCACGGCTTTGCCCCTTTGTGATTGTCACCCATACAACTCTCATAAAAGGCGCCTCAACAGGTTTCCGCAAGGCCCACATATAAATGCCAAGACTCCTCCCCCCCCCCCAAGGCAATGTAGGATATCACACTCCACCCTTCTTGGGCTCCAACGTCCTCGCTGGACACACTCCCTTTCTGGACTTTGCGGGTTGGCTCTAATACCATTTGTAACAACCCGTGGCCATGTTGTTGAAGTATCATCCGCTCTGGACCATCATAGTCCTCACGACTTTGCCCCTTTATGATTACCGCCCATACAACCCCTACAAAAGGCGCCTCAACAGGTTTCCACAAGGCCCGCCTCCCCCCCTCACCCAGGCAATATGGGATATCACAATAGGATGCCTGATTGGCCTGATCCTATTTACCCAGGCTTGAACAATACTTGGCTTTTTAAACTGTTATCATGAATTGGGGCTTGGGGAGATACATCAAGCTTTTATTCCCATTCACTCCAGTAACCTACTTGAAAACCAAGATGCACCCCTAAGCTAAAGCCATAAGAGGTGAAGAAGCGAGTTCAAATTTTTTTTTCCTCATATAAAAATCCTGGAGAGCGATAATAACTGTTGAACATTGTAATGACTTTATAGAAATAACACAAAATCAAAGAATCCAAATTCAATCAGACCAAAATAAGGACAAATGTCCGGTCCATTTAATAATGATAATTATCTTATCAATCTGACCTGTCTATTTATTGGTTAGAAATCAGCTTAAATGAATCAAATTCAGATTGGCTCCAGATCAATAACCAATCAATTGACATCACTAATCTTGTCTCTAGCTCGTAGGTAGGCTGCAAGACACTCATCAGGCGCATGTGTGGGCCCAGGCCCAGGGTTCTAAAGCTGGCAATTGTCTATCGTCAATAACCATGAAAGAACTTGAACTCGATTCAGCATGACATCAAGGATCACTTCAATAAACAGCTGATTCTAAATAGATTATTGCCCTTATAAGATCCATTGAAAATTGTACTACAAATACTCTCGTGGTTCAATGAGCTAAAGGATTCAAAAAGCCTTCACCCAAAAGTCTGACTAAGACTCAATAATTCAGGGAAAAAAAAGATTAAAGCAAGTTACAATTTCTAGTGGGGGTTGGAGGCATGGTGAATTAGAAGAAAGAAGAGAGAAGAGCCCTTGAAATATTTAAACATGGCTGCTGTAAGAAACTATAGCATTAAAAGCAAAAGAAAGATAACTTTGCAAAGGTGGCAGATATGTAGCTACATGAAGGGAAAAAAAGAAAAAGAAAGAAACGGCAAAGATATTGATATGAGATTAAGATCATCTGGCTTACAGAATTAGAAGAATGATCAGAATGCAAGTGGAACAATTCAGTGTAAAAGTCACATCATGGCTTCCAAGGTCAAAAGTACTTGTGGATCTAGAATAATTGCAGTATCATTAAGAATATGGTGTCATTGTTTGGTACGCTAGGTCAGCCAGCAGGACTGGTGAATCACCATTCAAATGGTCCATAACCCAAATATCATTGAAAAATTCCTAACAGATTTGGAAAATAGAGGAAAAGGAACAGGACAGAAAACTAGAAATACATACAGATCATGATGTTAGGAAAAAGCAAATTGCAGAATTGGTTGTCAACTGTTTTTCTTACAAGGTACATGATTTAGTAAATGTGTTTTGTATGCCTTGATAAAGAATCTTATTGATACATAGACTCAATATGGCACTGGGTAAACTTAAGATCTAGCTTCTAGAAAAAAAATTCTTTCCATGCAAGATGATATAAAAGGCTAGCAAAGCAAGAGCAAATTTAGGTTGATGGCCAACCATGCACACCAGCATCCTTATTTGAGCAACTTTATTGACCAAAACATATATTAAATAACATCTTTTTATTCTTTGGCTTGGAATAACCGTTGATAATTGAAACAAAAATTTGCTTAAAACCAAGGACTCGGTTTTCAAAAATATGATTTTGTCTGAAAGCTATATTTAATAAATCTGGGCTTCAACCAGGACTTGATCATACTACAAACCTATGATATAAATCCTTGGCAACTTTTACTTAACTCTATGTATGCAAAATCATGCAGTGAAATATATTAGAAAAAAAGATGAGAATACTCACCTCAAATTCGACATAACAAACATCAGTTGAGGAGCCCATAGAGAAACCAGAAATACGTCCACAAAAGGAGAGTGCCTGTCTCAGATGATGAGAGGCTATATCCTGATGCAGGCCTTGGACCATGATTGTCCGTGTTGGGTTTTTTAGCAAAACCATGGGAAAATTAGGATCATTGACAAGGCCAGGGGCAAAAATTCTGTGTGGCACATTCAGCATAGGAGAAATGCTTTCCACAAGGACATCACTGCTGGCCACATAGGTATTGGTTCTTGATAGTGCTTTCCTCAGTCCTTCCTCAGTCTGGGATGAAATTAAAACCAACAGTAAAGTTGAACTGCAATAAATTTATGACAGACAATGCATAAGCTCACACAAATAAATCTCCATCTGCAGCCATATGCTGAGTTCAAACAGAAGAAATACACACATCAGGTCAACCCCACAATACCCAACAGACAAATAAAGGGTGAATCAATTCTTCCTATGGTAACACAAGAAAAAATCACTTAGGCACCACTTGGTAATTGAGAAAAGAGGTAGCAATCTCTTTTCCTTCATTTTCTGCTCCCTTTCAGTTGATATGCAAATTGACATCCCCAATAACCGAATTTTTCCTTATTATTCTTCATATTTTCAATTATTACCCCTCCTTTAAAAAATAGCCTATTTGTTTTACCTTTAGGGTGTATTTTTTAATGGGCTTTTTTCCATTCCCATTTAATTAATGGGATGTCACATGTAACCAACACAACAAATCTACTTTTTTCTTCATTATCACCTATCATTACCCTTATTTTTTTTAATCTAAAAAGCCCATGTATTTTATCTTTATTCACCATATTTTCAATCATTACCCCCATTACTATCATGTTATTTCTTTTCTTTTCATTCATTTTTTCAGATTTCACTTTTTCCACTCTTTTCACAATTCCCAAACAGAGTCTTGTTCACTTTATTTTCAATCATTACCCTTCATCCTGTCATTCTTTACTTTTCTTTCACTTTTCCATATTCCTTTTTTCTCTTATTTTCCACCTATTTTCCAAAATCCCAAATGGAGCCTCAGTGATTATTATCATACTACTCAGACAACAAAGAGGAGTGGATGAATAATAAGTACACAGATCTGAATAAGAACAAAGTCTTCCAGGTCGGGGGTGACACACATGACAGATTCACACATCACTCTGATGAACCTTGCAAGGTAAATAAAAAAGCAAACCATGATTTGATCAACTAAGAACATGGTTTATACATGAATCAATCATTTTACAGCATTTATTCACACTACAAATGCAAAGAGTGTGTGATGTATCCAACAACTGGACAAGGAAAGTGTGACTCATCCCTCATGTGGAACATGCCTGATTCTATGCTGTGTCATCAACATGAAGGGACTATTCTAATACAAACCAAGATATCATTTCTCTTTTAACCATCAAAGATAAGAAGCACTACCTTGAAGTAAACATAAGCATAATTGAAGCAGTTCTTTTTTCTTGAAGGGACTATAGAGATTTTGGCAATGGGCCCACAAGCTGCAAAAGCATCATAGACATTCTCCTTTGTGGTTGATTTCTGCAAAAACTTGACCATCAGATGGTTTTGTTTCCTCCCCTTTTCAGTATGTAGAAATATGTCACCAGTGATTGGTTGAGTAGGCTGAATTTGTGTATTTGATTCGTGCATTGGATAATCAACAGCAGCATAATCGGATTCATTACCACTTTCATCTTCACTCTCTAACTGAGAGTCAAGCATGTGAAAAGGATTTTTTGCTTCCTCTTCAACTTTTTCAAGATGATCTTTGCTGCTGCAACTAGACTTCTCTTCTTTCACTGACAAATCTGAGCAACTCATTTCTTTTGTTCCCACTTTTTTTTCAATTTGCTTGGGTCTCTCAATCTCATAGCAAATGTTTGACCCATCCAGCTTCTTTTGCTCTTCAGTTAGTTTCATATGCTTTAACCTTTCACGAATGATGCTCAGTGAGTTGTCATGTCTTGGTTCTCCACTATGTGGATTAAGCTCATTAAGAAGGGTATTCTTTGGTTGTGTTTTAGAAAAATCCTTAAAAAGATCAAGCAAACCATTCATCCATTTCTTGTCACCATTACCATCATCGCCAGAAGTATTTGACCCCCTATCATTTCTTTCTGCTCCATTCTCCACGCGCATTTTTTTGTCTGATCTTTCTTCTGTCTGAATATCTTTGAACAAATAAGCTAAGCTGATGCCTTTTTGCCCATTCGATGCTGGTACATTTGATGGAGCAGACTTCTGCTCTTGGGCCAGAGAAGTCATCTTTCTTTCTGGCAGCTTGTCGCCATTTTTAACCTTTACCCCTTCATTTGCTATTGCAACATTCAATGATTCTCTATCACCCACATCACTAATCAGTCGACTGATCATGCAAGATAGCTTCTCGCTAGCCTCCTCACCTTTCTCATGCCGCATAGCTATGACTGAATGCTTTGCCACTGGCAGGTCTCCATTTTGAGACTCAACTAGCCTGGTAATGTCTGGAAACTCTTCTGTCACTGCAGCATTCAAAGCCCTTTCAGAGGTTACTAGCGGCTCTTCACTGACCATAGATCTCTGATCAGTCTGAATATCACTCACTGTTTCTAATAATTGAGCAGTATCTTTGAAGGCAGCAGTATCAGGATTTTCTTCCATTTTGGTAGCCTCAGAAATTGCCTCTGCATTAACATCTTGTTTTATGCTTGTGGCTTGCATCCTAACCTGTGAATCTAGTGTTCTCTCATCAATCTGAATATCAGTCATCATTTCTGATAATTGAGTTGTATCTTCAGAGGCAGAAGTATTGGGATTTTCTTCCATTTTGGTAGTATTGGACGTTGCCTCAGCATTAATATCTTGTTTTATGCTTGTGGCTTGCATCCTAACCTGTGAATCTAGAGTTCTCTGGATCTGAGCATCAACCACCATCCTTTCTTTCACTTCCATGACAATGTCTCTCACAATGTACCATGATCCACCAACTTTTTTATGAACATGCGTCAAAGTGGGGAAGACTCCAGGATGCATTTCCATGTATCTACAGCAATGTAAAAATGAGTAATGGCATCCAGTGATTGGAAAAAGACAATGGAAGGTCTGATCAATAGAAAAGAAAAAAGGTTTCCTGCCCATTATGATATTCAATAGAAAATCATAATGAAGCACAAATGATGAATATTAGTTTTCCCCAGTTCCTTCTACTCTTAATTCCTAAAGCAGAAAAATACACAGTCCAACTTGATTCAGTGTTTGCTTAGTTGTAGGAAAAAGTTTTACACTCAATGCACATCTGACTGATTCATTGGAGTTATTCATAACAATGTGAATAACTACTTAAAAATGTCTAACAATCTACAACCTCAATCATGATATTCCGCTTTTCCATTCTCAACATTAAGTAATGATTAAGGCATGGAATTTGCAAGGCAATCAACCCAAAGTTAGAATGCCTTCCTGACCATTGACGTATGGACTTGAGGCCATAATGTAGGTATGGCATCAAGCACAAAATGAAAACTTTAAGAAACTGGCAAAACATGCAAGCATTGAGCTTGGCAGAATTTAATGGTTTTTTGCTGTCATGAACAGGCACCAAAGGAGTAATTGGCATACATCAGTACATAAGAGTTAACCAGATTGTCTGTTAAGACACTTCAGAATCCAGCAATTCCTCGATGCTTCAGATAGCTTAAATAGCTATGCTGCGCACATTTCAAATTCATGTAATCTGTTGGGAAGATTGAGAGAAATAGATGTCCATGTTTAGGGCATTGGGTCACGAGTTGTTCCTCGTTCTACGACCATTGTGAAAGAACAAAAAAAGGAGCAATTACTTGGATACGCATTTTAGACCCTCCCATAAATTCAACATGGATTGGAGGTTCGATTTCCAGTATATCTTCTATTTCAAATTCAAACGAACTCGCCCATCTAAACCCCCTTCGATTTTAAATGCATAAAGTTGTAATTCAAGGCCTTGCAGAAATATCCAGGCCGCAACCAATATTCTAATTTCTGACATCTAATACGCACTAAACTCCAAGCACAGACTTAAAACTCCAAACAAAGAGAAGTCCGAGGAATCAGTTTCACAGAAATCTCACTTCTTCACGAAGGATTCCACGGCAATCGCTCTTTGCTCCTTCCCAGACTCCCCTTTCTGGGAATAAGATGTCTTTTTCTCGGCAGCAGCAGCAGCAGCAGTAGAAGAAGACAAACATCTTCTCGATTTTAAATTCCCTGTTTTTCATATGCATAACACTCATAAAAAAAAAAAAAAAACGACCGAGAGAGAGATGAAAAAGAGAAATGAGTAGATAGAAGCAGGAAATGAGACATTACGAAGAGGGTTTCCTTTTCCCCGGGATAAGAGACAAGCAAGCGCCATTTTCAGAGCGGAGAGAGGTTTAGGAAGGGTTTTGCCTTTTGCACAGTAGCTCCGGAATTTCTTGTCGGTAAGCGATGGTTATGACATTTTGTTTATACACTCTCATCTTTTCTCTTAATTTCAAATTCATCTCAACTCTTACGTTTATAATTTCCCTCAAAGCATTTCCTAACTTCCACATACAATATCCGTTAAAATGTAAAGAAATTTCGATAGGCCTGTTCTAAAATTTAAATGGGTGATCTACATTATTACATTTTGCCTCCTCAAGTCTTAAGATTTTATAAAGTTAATCTACATTTATTAATTTTATATATGTTAGTATATAGTGACCTGAATTTTATTTTGATCAGTTCGAAGATCTTGCGTTGCCACGATCATAGATTTTTCAGGAAAATCTATGATAATAGCGGAGATAGTGGGCCGCAGCTATTGATTTCTTCGAGGGTGAGAGGGCGAAGCCCTCGCGGTACAGACCATATGTCTGAACACATGCTATGAAGACATCATAGACACCGATATGGCGCCTGTGACACCGAATGAGTTTATGGGCGAGGTAGCAAATATGACACCGCCAGCGCCAATGGCAAAAGTTGTACAAACGTATTTTTGACAGTTTTGCGTGTAGAAGAATTTTAAAAATTTTGCACAAAGTTATTTGAGAAAAATTCATATGCACATAAGATTCTGAATGAGATTAAATTTTTTTTATAAGTATATATTATTTCTGTAGAGAGAGAACAATCTAGTATTTTGGAGATTTCTATGTTGTTATAGTTTCTCTCTTTCTCTTATCTTGATTATATTCAATCTGTGATATAGTGAAATTCTTTATCATCTGCCCGTAGTTTTTCCCCATTCAAGAGGTTTTTCATATAAATTTGTGTATTATTTAGTGAGTTTGTTGCCATCGCATTTGCCTAATTCTTCACAATATATCTATTTTGTAGGTATAAAGCATGACATTTTTTGTGGGAAGTACCAAAAGCACTGTAAAAAAGCAATATTGCCCGGTTAATAAAGGGATTTTTCAAGGTACAAAATTAGATTTTGTGGTCAGTCTCTTGCTTTGTTTGAATGTGGTAGGCATCTCCTCTCCATGGAGTATACATGTAATCCCTGGTAGCTATTATCGTCTTCCACATTTACAAATGATACGAAAATTTTGTCTCAATTGGATCACTGTCATGAATATTTAACTGAAAATTGGCTATTGTTACACATCTCTTATAGCTCCACATGTATTAATTTAATTCCAAATAAAATAAAAAGATTATTAAATATAGATAATGTCCGTATTATAGAGAATAGTGTTAGCACCAAACCAAATAAGGTTAAAATGAATAAAACTAATAATTGAAAATATAGTAATAATTGATGCTATTAAAAATTTTAAAAGTATTTTGGATGGACCAAATTAGGGTAGACCGGGCTGGCCAATTAACCAGTTACTACAGGTTCGATCAGCCAGGCTGGTCCATTTTCGTTTACAATGATCTCAACCGTGTCAAATAAAAAATAAATATATTCATTGATTTGACCAAAAATTTACCAATACCCAATTTATTGTTATTATTATTTTTAAATCACAGGCCAAATAGATGATTTGGATGCCAAAGAGTCAGCATGCAACTAGATGCATGTAGGAATACGCAATGAAGCTAGTCCACTTGATAACAACATCTCATGTTCATATCGGGTATTAAGCCTGATTACCGGACGTTACTCTGAGGTGTGACCAGTGAATACATACCTAAAATTCATACATACAGCGTACGTGCCTATTACAGATCGGGTCCCTTAATCAAGTCACACAACGTTGAATGTGGCCGTGACATTAATCGGAAAATCTATTGAAGAGTTTCACTGTAGTAATATTTTCATTAAACAAATTACTTTTCCTATTTAATGAATACGAGTCTATCATACTTAATTAACGGTTCGGATCTCCCGTACGTGCTAATTGCAGCCAATTCGGAGGCCTTTTTTCGTACATCGAGATTTACTGAACACGATACGTTGCCTTTTTGGCCAAGAAACATTATTTGGTTGTTAAAACCGTCCATCTTGGCCGTTACCATAATCCACTCCTATTATATAATTTCTACCTTTATCTTTGACATGAATATGAACCTATGTCACAACAATAAGAAAAGCAACAAGAAAAGAAAATTCTTGCAACCAACCATTATTTTGGTTGGATATTTTGCGCATGTCGGTTTCCTCATCCAATCAGAATCAGCCTATCATGTGTCTTTTATTTGCATGATGGACGGTTCTGATCACCAATCGGTCACATTGATTGGAACTTAATGTTGCGATGTATGTTGGCATTTCAATGACGATAGTACGGAAGAAGCTGAAAAGCCTTCTTTTGTAGGACTTCTAAATCGACTTGCAAGAGGGTAAACAAGGGAGGGATAAGATAAAAGAAGAATTCAAATGGAAGAAAAACAGCCTTTTTCATCACTTTCCACGTTCCTATTCTAGTTTTGCCACTCTAGTATTTTAAAATTTATGCGATGTTGGACAGCTGTAGTGTGCTCCAATAAACCATTGATTATGACTTTAAGAGATTTTTTCCCTCAATCTCCCATGGTAAGTTCTTTTTTTTTTTATATGAAATATGTCTAAAAATATTGTTAAATTTCTTCTCAACGTATTTTTGCTTTTTCTTTATGGAGTGTTCTTTTCTTTTATAGTTGTTATCCGGGGCTTGCCAATAACTTGGAAGAAATACGGCATGCAAGTGGCTTTTTAGCTATGCTGTATGATCCCCTCTTTTTAAATCACCCATGAGTGTATTTATGAATCATGAATATCAAAAGGTAAGAATGTTGAAAATGGGTAACTCTGAATTTTGATGCTAAATCAATTTTGAAGCACATTGGATGACTGTTTTTGTCAAATGCATTATAATGTGTCGCAATCATTGACTGCAATATTCTATAAGTAGTCATCATAGCAACTTTATGGCATTGATTAATTTTCATATCAGTTGATCTTTGATACGAGTAGTCTAGCACTTTGATTTAATGAAGGGGATTGTTGATGCATACCAGTGTATTCTCCCAGGTCAGCATTGGGCAGATTTCGGCAGCAACAGGATACATTGCTTCTGGATAATTTTATTGTTGTTTCTAATTTACAAATGATGATTAGATTGTTATGGGGACAAAATGCAGTAATTGAATGTTATCCTTCGTGAGAATTTTAGTCTAATATCTGATGATTATTTTGTAAATGAAAAGGCAACTTTGTTTAGATGGTTCCTAACAAAAGCACTAAATTGCCATAAGGTGACACCCGAGAAGAGATTACCACCACCATCATCTTCAAGCATGCTTACCTCGTATGGATCTTTTGTCATTGAGGATACACTAGGAGAGATTACTGTCCAAGAAAGCCTAATTGTAGTACAGGCGCATTCTGTTGGAGCTTCTGAAGTTTTTCTTTTTAGTATCTTTGAAGAGCACACAGCAGATGCTGCTACCAAATACATGAAATCACTTCTCTTTGACAAGAACCTTAATGAGGTTGGATATCATCCATGTGTCCTTTATCTGCTTTCATTCAAATCATGGTAGGCCAAATGCAGCATATCTTAGCCACTGATCTGATGGGCCAATATTAACCAATGAATTCTATTACAATGTTCAAAAACTGGTCTTGAGATTCAGCCAACTGAATTCGGTTCAAGTAGATTTTTAGTATATATGCTCGCAATCTCACTCAGTAATGAACAAGCCTATCAGCCCATGAAAAAACCAGCCTGATATTTGTGACAAGGCAAAAATAAATAAATAAATAAAATAATGGAGCGAAACAGATGAAGGGCCTTGATCTTCTAGTCTCATACGTGTTGCCTTAGTTGAATGGAGAAAAATTCAGACTGTTTGATTGTTTTTTGCAGACTATGTTTTGGAAGGAAGCAAGAGAGACACTGAAGATACTTTGCAGCTCTATAAATGCTAAGATTCAAGAAAAAGGTTTTGGAGTTGGGTCTGCAGCTGTAGTGGTTCTGAATTCGGAGAGGCTTCTAGCTGTTAACGTTGGGGATTATAGAGCAGTTTTATGTACCAGAGGACTAGCTACTGAAATTCGCCAAAAGAGACAATCCACATGCAAAATGTTTCCGTCTTTCAACGGCTTAACAGGTATACTGCATATTCCTTCTTACATGTTCAAACTCCATATAGACAGTGCTATGGCCTTTTCTTTCTTTGTTTCTTTCCTTTTTTCAATAACTTGGCAACTCAGGCTAACTGTTTCGAGACTTTACCAAGTTCAAGTCGACAAGAACCAGTAGCATTGGATCTTAGGTAGGCTTTAATTATGAGCATTGCCACACAGATATCTGCTGACTGTTATCTTGGAACTAGACAATATTCATCTATATGAGGCTTTTGGATTAAAATGTGGATGGCTAACCATCAATTCCAGCAGTCTATATCAATTTGGAGATATGGGGGTAAACCGCTTTGAAATAATTACACCTAGGGAATGATCCTTTACCATTCGAATCATGATCATTGTCTAAGTGTTGCTCAGTCAATTGAGATCAGCTGCATTAATCCTTCTGTCGTTCCATCCCACTATCCATCATCATGCCTATGCTTCCACAGGCCTTTTGTAGCTATTTCTATCAACAATCACCCTTTCCAAGTGCCAAACTCCGATTTGCTCCAAAATTCACATTCATCGGCTTTCTCTTCCTCACAGCAAAGAAAATGAGATACACCGAGCAGGATTTCAAGTTTCCCTCTTCTTTGAAACCAAACCTTTGAAAATCACTGAATTTGGACCGTTATTGTAAAACATCTCATTGACTCCTTGATTGTGATGATAAGTGGATCCAAATGGTAAAATTAGTTTTTTCAATTTTTTCAGATGATGGTAACAGCTACAAATGGGTGCATCGTACTTTGTCTGTGCAGACCTGCATACTTCTTATCATTGTTGCGTCTCTTATGAGAATGTCTCATTAGTTGGGTACGGATGCTCACATATATTGAACAATGCAGGGAAAAAAACTTGTACCAGGAGCTCAAAGCCCTTTGTTGCTTCAGAAAGGATCACTTCTCAAATGGAGTTCATCATCCTAGCAACCGGTGGAGTATGGGAGGTTCGGAATACGTAGCATCTAAACAAACCTTCTTCTGCAGTACATATAAGGCAGGTGTCTGGGTTCCTTAACAAGCTTTGTACATGCACAATGTGTTTATGTGAATTAAATGTTATGAGGTTGAAATTTGAGGGCATCACTTAGCATGACAGTAAGACTTGTCACATACGTTCTTAGTGGCATGGGTTTTAAGTCACAGAAACAACCTTTCCAGTGGATGGAGTGGCATGCCCTTTTGACAGCTTGATTGAGATTAATCACTCTTCCAAGCTGTAGTTGGATGCATAGTACAAAAGCTTGCATCAGAACCAGGCTCATAGAAAAAAAGTAGTCTGTATTCCGTTTTCTTGAATAAGAAGAAATGCAATCTGAGATTGCAAATTTGCAGGCAATGAGGGATCAGGAGGTGGTTAACCTCATCAGGCACATAGAGGATGCTGATGAAGCTGCTCAACGCATAGTGAAGGAGGCTTTGAGTAGGGGGAGTGGGGGCAACATTTCATGCCTTGTCATACGGTTAAATTGAGAAGTGAGAGAAGTGAAAATTCATTCATTAGTTGAAAATTCTTTTCATGATATTGATAAAATTAGGATCGTTCTTTTTTTTCCCTTGTTTTTCTGTTGCGTGCTGAAATTTTCCGCTATCACTACATTATGATCCGAAGCCTTTGGAATTATTATAGAAATGAGGTTCATTATCAATAACCCCAACAGCTCTTAAATGATAGATCAGCTAAAATTCTATAACCAGCTTCAGGCTGCTTCAGCCCCAAAAATGGTCCTGGAGCCTTCTTTCACACTTGAATTTTTCCGTATTACCATTACTAATTATTGAAAACACTTTCCGTAGCTTCTTCACAAGAAGCCTTTTTTCTAAAACCATGCCACACAATGCCTAAAATACTCAAACTTGGTTATTATCTTCCTACAATAAAATCTCTTTTCATTCCACAGTTCGAATCACACTTCCATGCAATACACTGACCTTTATGACCGCATGTAGAGCTGAACCAATCAAGAGAAATAGTCTTTTAATTACCCATTATACATCCATCTGCTGCAGCCATCAGATGGACGGTGCAAGTAGAAGTAGCAGGCTCTATAAATCTCCTCCTGTAGCAGCCTCTAGCTGGCCATCTAATTTGCACGCTAATAACATCCGAATGCCACCAAAACCCAATTCATGAAATGTCAAGAGGATGGTATGTTTTCTCACCTTGTAGAAACCAAATGCTGCAGCTGTGTTCGGAAGCACAGGTGAATTGAATTGAACTCAATCAAACATGGAGCCATTTGCCATTTTGTGTCATCACAACCCAAATAGTAGTTGAATTCCTTTGATGCAGAATTCAGATAATTGGAATTGGATGTCAGATCATCATTAATGATACAGCGGAAGGTAATTATACAGTGTAGCCAATTCAACTGAATTATATATATATATATATATATATATATATATATATCCAAACACAGCCTGACGATTGCCATAAACGCAGATACAGCAGACAATTCACTATATAAACATCGTGAAAAGAATGTGATTTCTACATAAACAGGGTTGAGGACTACACTTCCAGTTCTATCAACAAAATCTTATCGGATTTTCATCAGTCAACAGATGCTGATGAACAAATATCAGAGGAGACTTGTTTAAATACTGCACTCAAATTGTGACAGCCATATCATGTATTCAGCTTCTTCTCACTGGTCTTGCTCCGAAAGGGTGACAACAAAGAGAAGTGACGTGAAACTGTAACAAAAGAATCAAGTTGGTGAGTTTAAATCTATCTTTATTCAGTGCTTTTCAGATGAAATAAAAGCAAATACTTAGGTGAAGAAAAAGCAAATTTAACATGTACACATATACACGAAATAAGTTTACCCTCAAGGGGTACTTCTCACCTTTGTGTGGTGTTACTACAGAAGAGCTATCATCTTGCGAGATGAGATTCTTCAATGTATGAACTGAAATACATGGAACATTGAAGTATCAGCATATACCATGTGTACATTAGGCATATCAAAGATGCAATAGCCCCAATGCAGCATAAATGGCTAAAACTGCATAACAGTATTATGACTCCATAGTTCAACAATCAGGGCACCATGTCAATTCAACTATTGCCGAGTTATTTCACAAGCCATTTACCAATAGTAAGCAGCCTGTCACTATTTGACAGTGTGATATAGAGGTGATGAAGACAACAGTAAAAAAACTCATAACTTGCATAGGGATTCGGCTCCTGCAATAAGTGAACTTTTACTTCTTTAACGGCTCATACTGTCTGGATTAAGATATAAAAAATTGGCAATTGTTCATCATGTCATATTGGGCCTTAACCACATCCAAGTCTAGATAGACACATAAGCTGGCTCAGCATAACCTTTTTGAGTGCTTCATCAGGCTCCTATGTTCCACTAAAATGGTTTTTGAGATACATTAAAAGATCTGTGAGGTTTTCGAGTGTTAAACACTAGTGTGGGTTATTTGCTCGGTGTTAAATATGGGCATAGATATATAGACACCAGTCTCCTCTTTGGAGATGTCAATACAGGCTCAAAAGAAAATGAGGAGAAAGAAAAAAAAAAAAGCAGAGACATGGGTTTCCTCTTTAGGGGTACGCCAAAACAAATTAGATCTGGACCCCCTTAAGATTGTTAAATGCCAGATTCAGAAGTTATCTTTAAGCAGCTTTTCAAACACTAACTTGAGTACTAGTAAAAATTTCAGACACGTTATTTCTGGTCTAGACGTTGAAGATTTGAGATGTTCTCTTTAGACTTAAGATTCTACCTTCCCTAGAAGAAGTGACTGCAGCCTGATCATCAAAAACCTTAATATCCAACTTATCCAAATCATAGCCATGATCTTCAGCTGCTGTGATGTGACTTCTTCTTCCAAACTTCAGAAATCGCTTGAAACCTTTTGAGGACTCCTTGTCCCAAGGCTTCTCTACAGCTTCAGGAATTTGCTCTAGGACCTTCCCTTCTGTGAAATTAGGGACATGGGCTTTGACAGTCTCTGTGCTTACAGCCACATCAGAGATCATTGGCGGTGCTTTGCTATATTCCAAATTCCTAGTGCAGGGGTCTTCCAGTGATGATGCTCGTGCATAAGGGGCTTGATATGGTTTTTCAGACTTTGACAGTTCATCTCTTGCACATGTTCTTGTTGCCTGATCATCAAACAAATAGATGCAAACAGAAAAATCAACTAAAAGAAAGGCAGCTATGTGGAGTAAACTATATGTATTCTGTAACCTCCTCAGATACCATATTTAATATGAGAATTAAGAAGACAACATGGGGGAAAGGCTAGCTCAAACTGAGTAGCAATATGCTGATGCAAAAGAGGTACAAAGGAATGAAATTCATAGCAAAAATCAAAAGTTTCCCAGCAGCTAATATTTTTCTAAATTGAGGGCTGCTAAAACCCAAATTTCAATGGCTAATAACATAATTTGTGATGTAAATAGGAAAAGTGTAATGGCAAACCCCTTCCCCAAACTTTCACTTCATTGTCACTTCTCACAGTGTTTAGGTTATATACACACATAATCATTGAGTTTGCAGCCTTGATTTGAATTAAATCACCAAGAGCGTGTTTGGTTTGAGGCATAAAAGAGGAGTAAAAGAAGATGAAAAGAAAAAGAGCCTCAAAACAAACTCATCCCAATAGACAACCAATGAGAAAATCCACTAATCGAAGAGAATCATAATTCCTCAATCCATTGGCAAAATTATTTAAATGAAACAGAAAAAAGAAGACCCCATCTCCAGTCTGAAATAAATCAAAATGGTAGGACGGATGGAGAAGAAAAAACAAAAGCATTGAGCCAAAGTCCTTCAAGTTAAAATTTGAAGTTTTGAACAAAAACTCAATTAATATCAGAAGTGGATTCCCTTCCAAATATCATTAACCAAAACTCAATGAATTTTTTTCTTCACTGAATGAAAATTAATTCTAGAAAATTGTAACATTGAGGTTCCTACTGGCTCAGAATAACAAGAAAGACTTGAGAAAACAAAGCTAACAGTCCTAAACCATTTGTTTTACCACCTGCATTTCCTGAAAACTGGATTTCTCATCAAGACGACATTCACTAGGATCTTGACCAACTCCATGAAAGATGACAGGTGAAGCTCTTGTGTGATCAGATGAACTTCCTGCAACAATCCCGCCCTTATCTCTGATAACAGCATCAAGTGAGCCTTTTTCAGTCTCTATCATACATTCAGAAGTCTGGACAGCAGGAATGGGGTGTTTCTCCACAACTGGGTTGCCATCAGCGTGGCTACCAGCATGCCAGGTCTTCTCATTAGTCTTTTCCAGTTTGACATTTTCAGCAGAAAAGGCTGATTTGCTTTCATTCCCTTTCTGCATTTTCTCCTTCATAGCTGACTTGTTTTGGGTTATTTCTGAGTCTCCCCTAGATGTTCTAATCTTCAGCTCTGGAAGTGTTGCTGATTTGGTTCTGTCAAGGTTCATGATTGCAGTTATATTCTTGACTTCAGGCTCATCAGATAAGCCTTTCTTTGCCACTAGATTATTGCTTCCTGACTTAATCAAAGAAGCCTGATGACTGCTGCTACTCTTTGGGTCTGAGAGTCTTCTAGTCCGAAGTGAAGCTGCCTTTGATTCAGGGCTTTCTGTCATGGAGACATCCTTTTCTTTCTTCAATTCTCGTAATGATGAGACTGACCGACTTAATCCACTGCCAACTAAGTGTGAATTGTTTAATTCGTTAGTCTTAGAGATTTTCAGTGAATCGTTGGACCCCAAAGAAGTTCTTCTGATTGGTAACCTTTGTAAAGGTGATGATGATCCTGGTTCTGAATCGCTAAATTTTGACCCTTTTTGCAAACCTGGAGAAAGCTTCAATGGCAGTCGGGATCTCGTTTGCAGGGATGGCACCGGTGTCTGAGCAGTGCTAGAACTGCTTCTTTCAGTGATTCTCCTTTGACGTTCTCTCTTTAAAGCATCCAATCGTTTGATCTCCTCCTCTTCCTGAATTTTTTTTTTTTGAATCATTAAATTCAAAAATAAAATAAAGCTCACTGATAAGGAAAATAAAAGTAAACAAAAGTAATATACTATAACAAGAACAAGTCAAAGCAAGTAAAGCATGGGTATTACAAGAGAAATTCCCATCATGTGGAAACATAAGGAAGGTGATAACATGGTCAATAGCATCATGACATGAGGATTGCCTACATAATGACAACCTTGGCAATTGCAAATGTAGCAGGACAATATGACACCTTTTGCTAGTTCTTGAGCCAACAATCTTTTCTTGTTTCATCAGGACAGTCCAAATACGGATTGTGTTTTGGTAAGTTCTGTTTTTTTTTAAAGCTTCTACTGGTCACAATTTTTTATTTATATTGAATCTTACGCAAAAAGATTACATCACACCTAGAATCCTTTATGAGTGATTCTTATGAGAACCTTTTTGAGTGATTCTTATGAGAATATGTTTTGAATCCAAAACAGTAGTCCCAGTTTCAATGAAGTTACTGTTCCTTTCTATTTTTTCCCCATTTCATATCCTTAAATTTGAAAATTAATTTAAGACAGGTTGATTGTTTGAATTTTTCTTTGTAAGAAATCAAATGATGCATCTTCTATCAAATAAAAATGTGGAGGTTTCTTCCTTCATGATTGATTACCACTTAATAGGTCAAGACATCACATTGGTCCATGACTAGGAAGAACGCAGAGATTGACAAAAATGGCCATATTGATACATACCATGTGTAATGATGGTTAGATGTTTTGCTTCAACTTAAAGACCCACAATAATACTTCAACTTAAAGACCCACAATAATTTTGTTCTTTATAATGTATCTTTAACACAGGAAGTGTAGGCTTTCATTATGTAGCTTGGACTCAAGGATTTCTATGATCTTTTTATGGCAACAAAAAATGTACAAGGGGAATGTCTGATCGTAGTCATGAAACAATTTTGTAAGCATTTTAAATAATGATCATTTAGAGTTATTTAATTAGTATGGTATTTTATTTCTAAGTAAGGTGTTTGCTTCTGCTAACCAAACAAGAAGATTGCAGCCTATATGAACTAAGACTATGAATGAGGTAGACATGCAGATAAGGGCAACAAAGAGAGGTGAAGACATTGGAAATGTTATGACAATTAAAAGCAAGTCAAAGATAATTTTCAAAGCTATCATGACAGAGGGATGTTACAGTATAAGAATCTCATTGTATTTGTGCAACAAAAGCTTTGGGTGGAATATACTAATCACCAAATTCTTTTTCTGATTCATGATATTTCCTTAAAGCAAACAACTAAAAGATTTGTTCTGTTTACCATGCGAGGAATTTGGACTTCATGACTTTCAATTTCAAAATAGGATACAAATTTATGCTTTCTGAGGAACATTATTTTGAATTACACTGAGTTTGTAGTCATTCTATCAGGGTCAAGTAGATACTGTAGCCGTACATTATGACTTCTGACTTCAAATACAATATTTTTTATGCTTTTGGAGAAACATTATTTTCAACAAAATTCAGTTTGTTGTAATGCTTGCCAAGTGCGAGTTAATATACTGTATTGTATCTCTCTCATACTTAAATATAGAAAAAATTTTGAGTACTCCTTTTTTTTTTTTTGCCTAAGATCCCTTCCAGTCTACATTTCTCTTTTGGGATTTTTCTTGGACTCTAAACATCTCAAACCTTCAGTAATGTCGGCCTTTTAACATCAGCCAGGTCTTTAACCCAAAAGATTGGTTAGTGGCCACAACAAAATCTTTTCGAAGTGATAAAATAATGAGATTTAGCATGATGTTAATAATAATACTTTTTGCTGAAACAAATATCAAACATCACTGTGATGTTAAACAGTGATTAGAATTATGACGTGAAATGATAAATAATGAGATGACAATTACTAGTGCTAATGCCTGCAAGGTCTTAGAAACAGATTTGCCTTCCAAAAAATTGCTTTTCACATTAAAAAAACTAGTAGGTAAAACATGAAACCATAAAAAAATGAATATTTTGATTCTATCTTTTTAATTCATGAATATTATTTCAGATTTTTTTGTATGTTCCACACAACATTGTAAAATTGTACCAGTTTTCAATTTCTGATTTACAATGTCAATGCTGGCGGGCTCTTACAAACAAATTTGCCTTTAAAAACATTGCCTTACACAATAATAGACCAGGTGAAACCAGCATACATTAGACATGATGCGAATGGGGGGAAGAATCGACTTTGATCTCTTTTGTCTCTGCAATTGTAACCATGAAAAATCACTTGCTTCATATTGTTTCTTGTTCATTTTAGAATAACTTGTGGACAATTACTTAGTTCTTCAAAGCTAAATTATGATTGCAAAAATCTGCATGATTCAAAACAGGCATCAACTTCCAAAATGCATCAAGAATCAAATGTTGAACAATTAATGCTAATTTAGAACTTGACAGTTTTTCCCTATCAGATGGGAAAAGAAAAGAATGGGGCCACTGAGAACTGAAGGAACCAGGAAAATTTCTATGGACTTCTGCCTTATGTTTCCATGCTAAATTGGCCTTTTTAGTTCAGTGGAAAAGGAAATTTACCTTAGGAAATGAAGGAAATGATGTCAATAGAAGAGAGAATGATGTTGGCAAAGTAGCAGATAAATATAAAATAAGCAGACTTTTTTGTAGACAAGATGAAGTGTATACTAAAAAGGATAGATCTGACTATGGAAAATATATGGTAGACTAGAACAAGTAAACGTCTAATCAGATAGATGGGGGCCACGAACCAAACACAACATGAGAATTCTCTAAGCTTTCAAAATGTATGCTTCGAGCACTTTGACCCACCAACTTTGGAGACAGAAAACCAAAGACAGAATAAAAAGAAAGATAGAGAAAGCAAAATGGCTATGGAGCAATCTTAAGGAAAATGAAAGCAAAGTACTTTCTCCTTCTTCATTTTCTGAAGATCAGCTTTGTATGCACGAAGCCTTTCAGCACGTGCTTGTGCTTCTGCCTGAGGAGTCAATTTTGATGGCTTTCCCTTCCTTACTAGCGAACCCATCTTTCTTTTCTCTAAAGCATCTTGCATTCTTAATTTCTTTTCTTTGTCTAACTTCTTGGATCCTTGCTTAACACCAGTCTCTATGCCTTGTTTTTTGCCCTTTAGCACAGTGGTGTTTTTAGCATGAGCCTGCATTTCATACTCTGCAGCTGGATTGTAACCAAAGGATTCCCCCTCTGTTCCACGCTTTGGCATAAGGTTCAAAACATCTGGTTCATAGTTCAGTTGACCTCTAAACCTGTCAGAGTTCTCTGTTCTCTCAAGAGCTGATGGAAACTCAGAATCCATGACAATAGTAGTTCTGCTACCTGATACAACTTGATCTTCAGAGCTTGGCCTTAAAGGAACTATAAATGATTCGTCTGCCACATTATGGGAGCAACTATTGTCCAAGTTATTAGCATGCACAAAATCATTTCCTTCGAGGGTATCTGTATGAAAACTCATAGTATCTGGCTGGTTTCTTCTCCCATAAATTATAAAATCATCGTTAGCCCCCCTCCTATACCCCCTTCCCCCACCTTCTATTTCAGGGAACTGTACGCCCAATTGACTATGTTTTCCTCCTTTACCATTTGGATGCTGTACCCCATTTGAAATCACCGACTCATCAATAGATGCCCTCTCCTTATACATTCTGGTTGCCTTGCCGCTAAGAGCATCAGGCTCATACATAATCTTTTCTGAGACATTCGCTGAATCTTGTCGAGGAACAATAGGATCTGCCCCAGCCATACCCAGACGCCTTTTTGTGGGGACCTCTTTCTCAGCAGAAAACATTTCTCTATCACTAGGGACTTTATCTGCACCAACCCTCAGTAAACAATTCTGAAATGCTTGCCAATTGCTGACACCTGTCTCCTGTCCATAAGCTGTATCACCCCCATCAGTCAAATTATTAGCATCATCAGACTTAGTCCAATTGACTTTACCTTTTGAAGAAGTTGAGGAGTTCTTATGCTTCCTTTCCACATCATTAGAATCCTCAGCCTCCTCATCAGTTTCAGGTTCTGAAGCTGAACTGGAATCAGTTCCTGAAGTATCATGCCTCTTTGAAGTTATGTAATTGATGTTCCGAATAACAACCATTCTTGACTGTTGTTTACCTTCTTGACCACCTTTTCTCCGTGGCAAAGCTTCTTTCTCTAGGTCTGACACATTTTGATCTGTGCCAGCAGGTGATCTTCCATTGGAATCCACAATTTCCAATGCACCTGAACCAGTGTTGTGATTCTTAGTATCTAATGAATGCTTGTTCTGCCCATTTCTCTGTGTGGCAGTGAGCCTGGGATCATCCATTGGAGGATAAGGGGTTGGAAAAAAGGGGCCAGCTCCTGGATAGTTCTGATAGTAAGGCATGCCTTGCATGGGATAGGCTTGAAAAACTGGTGCACCTGGTGGAGAATGAATGGGCCAATGGGGATATATAGGATGCGGAAATTGGCCTTGGAAATAGTCCTGAGGGCTTAATGGCACCTGAGAATCCATTGGAGGCCTTTTATCTGGCCACCAAAAACAAAAGCATTTCACTATCTTGAAAATTTATGGTCTCGAGTAAACCAAAAGGAGATTAGAATAATGTTTATGGAGATTTAACAGGATATTTGACATGGTAAATGGCAAAAAAAGATCATTTAATCATCAGAATGAAACCATTGAGTACCCATTCTGTGTAGAGCAAGGGTGTAAAAACAAGCCCCTTTTGTAAGTCCTGTTTGTGCATGTGAAATCACAAGAAATCACAGAGAAACTAGAAGAAAAGGACTTCAACCACCAGATTTACAAGATTAGGGTATAACACTGTGTTAAATCACAAGTTTTCTCATATCAACTACAAGAAATTTAATATTGAAAAGTTCAACTTATAGCACTGTGCTAAATCACAAGTTTTCTCATCTCCATTACAAGAGATTTAACAGGAAGTACTAAGAAGGTCCATTTATCTCCTGACATCCTACCTGAAATATGTACATATTGAGCATGGTGGGATTTATTTTCTCCATTTCTTTCCCAACAAGGTATGGTTTAGTAAATTGAGATTTATCCCTTTTCTAAAACAGCTGATTCTAATTTGGATCTTAAAATGCTGGTGTTTTGGAGACTCTTAGGAATGAGATAAAGAGAACATTGACAACAAGGGAAGATGTGTTCCACCGAGGAAGGCATGTGCTAGGAGAAAAAAAACAGACTTCTATTGTGGATTTCTTGCAATTTGTTGTATTAGGTTTTCAACTAATGGCATGACTGGTAACATGGACTGGAATGGAAAGGAAAAGAAAGGAATTTCCATAAAAATTCCATTTAATTTTCATAACAACCCTACTTTTTCCCATCACTACCTATATTTCCAACCATTAACCCCTTATTTATTTCAACCTTATTCACTTTATTGCTAATATCATCTCCTATATTGTTGACATCATTTTCTTTTCTTTTTATTCAATTCCATTCAACCAATAAACCCCAAAATGATTATCAAATATAGTTTCTCTATCTCTAATGGCACTATCATTGACAGTCTGATGGGTAGGACCCACAATTGGTCAATGAGACCATCTTGGTTTCATCCATAGCAGATGCATAGAAAAGGTGCTCAATGTTTTGCACAGCAATAGAATGTCCAGACGGAATTTTCCTTTTTACCACTGCATTCCGCAAACTATTGTTCCAATTGCAATCAGGGATGATGGAGCCCCCCAGAGGTAGTTAATGCTTCAATGTGAAGGGAGAATCACAAAAGGATCTAACTTTTATAGAATCTCTCTTTGTTGCAAGGTTGTTTATGCTATCAAAGGGCACTGAGAAGGATAGAAATTTGGAATAATATCTGAAAAGCAGACTAAAAAGTGGATGAAACCAGTCCTGTAGTGTTACTCTTTGAACAGTTTAAAGGGCCTAACTTTATGTTTTTTCAGTGTTACTCCAACAATTTAAAGGGTTGTATCCATTTTGGGAATGGCAGAGGGGTAGCTGATTATCTTGCCAAAGAGGGACAGAACAGAAGGTTTACTTGTTGGCTCATCAGCTATCTCTTTCTTTTCTTCTCTTCTCACCAAATTGCCACCATTATCAGTTCCGAAAATACAGGCACTATGGTCACCCACAGAAGAAAGAATCAGAATTATTAAAAAACTTTCCTGTTGTGTGCCTAAACTTACCTTTGTTCTGATCTAAGCTTAGGTAATGAGAATTTGTACCTGCACCTGCATCGGGGGTCATTTTTCCATTGTTTTCAGCTCCCAATGGACCAGGGGATTCAGACCACGCCTCCCTGAATTCCTGTTTCCTGGCTTCACCAGAGAGCATGATCCCCGAAGTATTCATGGAAGAGAAATCTGATCTGCCAGACGTTGCATCACCTGCCTCAACTTCAACCCATTGGCCTGTTTCATGCTTTCTCTTCCATAGTTCCATAAAGTTTAAACATGCATCCCTGTTGTGAGAGGCAGCAGCACTCATCAGATGGTAGTTTGAAAAAGGAAATTAAATTTTGCAAGGAGAAAATTTTTGGCAAATATTGCTGTGGATAGATCATGCCAAATACCACTATAAGCTGTTCAATAAGAAAATATTACATCTTACATCAAACGCATTGCCCCAAAGCATTCAGCAAACAACATTAGATGTGTCATGTGATCAATGTCAAAGCCTGCAGCTGCAGCACGTGCAAAAGCCATTCCCTGTTCTTTCTGCAGCACGATTTTTCGCGTCTCAAGCACTTTTAAAAGCTGAACCCTGATGAGTGTGAAATACATGACGAAACACTCAATTGATCACCATCTTTGCAATTTTATCATGTCGTATGGAATAAAAGCAGAATAACCACAAAAAATAAGAGGAAATTAAGATCTAACATATTCCTTAATGTCTGTGACAGATTTGAGATCCATTTGTATCCACATGCACACCCAGATTCACTTATGTTGATGTGTTCCTGTGCGTAAAATGTAAGTTTATCCACTTAGCTCTCACAGAAATGCCATTACTATTAGTGACATCCCATTACATTTTTCAATTCTGCACTTCTAAGATAACAGACTCGAACTTCTTGGTCAAAGCATAGAAGAAGTGAAAAAATCAAATATTAGGGATCTGAAAACTATCTAATCAACCCATATGAGTAATTTAAGAATCAGAGCATGTGTAAATACTTTGAATTTTCCTCATGTGTGGTAGACCCATTTGATTCAGGTTGATGTACTCCAGGCTGCCATAAATCAACCAAAATCATGTCATGCAATTGCAAAACAATCACTCGTATGAAAAGATCATATAGTTTATCAATACCTTGAAAAGCACAATTGCTTTATCTGCATCTGCATCAGCATCAAGCAAAGGCTTGCTACCTGTCCAAAAGGGTGCAATGTCATTTGAAGGACACCTCATAACTACACAAACTCTATCTCTTAAAACAATTCTTGGCCTAAATTTGGGAAATAATGGAAAAAACAAAAAGG
The DNA here is from genome assembly GCA_036873735.1 of Pouteria campechiana. Lineage (NCBI taxonomy): Eukaryota > Viridiplantae > Streptophyta > Magnoliopsida > Ericales > Sapotaceae > Pouteria > Pouteria campechiana. The sequence continues at coordinate 31,009 of JAYJMB010017252.1, forward strand.
AAGAAGCGGCAGCTTTGTTATGTTGACATTTGAAATAGTCTATAATCTATATCACCCCAGATAAATGACGAGATCAAGATCAAGTGTTGTCTGATCGCACATGACTGCAATAGAGGACTTGGAGAAGGAGGAAGGTGTGTACATATATATGGAAGACAGCCATCCTTCACATGACAAATGTGTGTATAAATAAAAAATGAAATCCAGATCATTAATAAATACCTCCAATGCTGTCAGTGGATCTTGTCTGAGGAACTTCTACCTGCAACAAGGAAAACTATTAAAAACATCTTTCTTTCTGTTAAGACAAAAAGCTCACATGATGCTGATTGACAGAAATACTTACAGCACTGCACCCTAAATTCTCATTGCTCTGAATGGCCATTGCATCATCAATTTGCAAGATCTCAGACTCTATGGTGTTCACTCGTTCAAGGACCTCAGGTGTGCTTACAAAACGGACAAACCTGAGATACATTTCGAATTTCAACCGTCACCACCAAATACTTGAGGTTACAAGAAATTCCGCTCAAAAGAGGAAAAAAACAAAAAAAAGACAAACATTAGGGTAAAACAAAGACAGGTTTCAAGGAATCACAAGCGCTCTTTCAAAGTATGATTAAGGTTTCTGAGTCTAAAAGGCCCAGGTTGTAATGTGGTGACCGGTCTCTTGAGACCTACAAATGCAGAACTGAGTTTATCAGGTGCTCGCAAGCTTTCTCAAGCTCCATACAAACTGGGTCATCCCTCAACTCAGCCCAACACATTATCAAATTGAGTAGACTGGTCAAGTGCTCAACTACCAGCTCAAGTTCTTTAATTTTGGCTCAGAAATTTTGTCATAGAACTACTAAAATAAGCTTATGGACCTTTCCACTGTTCCCTTTGTAAACCATGTTGCATCATTTCCAGTAACCACTTCGAGCGTAATTGAATAACCACCCTTGGCTATCTGATCTTTGGCCGTCTTCAAGTGGCTAAGGAAAGGATCCAATAATCCAGAAGCAATCTTCTCTGTCTTGCCATTTGCTCTGATTACCAAATCATACCTGACAGAGAAAGAAATAAAAGATTTCAATCAAGAAATAACCAAAGTGGCTATAAATTTCACAACCCATGCTAACCAGAACTTCGATATTGAAGACCTACAAATGATTTTAACATGGAGAAAGATCCAACAACATGCCATATGGCCTACCCAGGGCATTCTCATTTTGAGTAACCGACTCAAAGAACAGTGAAATTCACAAGACAACTTAAGCCTGCATTGGCCCTGCTAACACATATGTATCCAATTATCATATAATATCTAGCTCAAGATGAAGGTTTCTATGAGAAAGTGGATGCGTATGTTTGCAAAAACCTGAAAGGTGAAATCTACTCTTAAACAGAAAGGTGAAACCCACATGTAATATAGCCAGCAACAGCATGTAGCTACATTTCTGTTAAGATTCAACTCACATACTCCGTGCTCAAACTTCATCAGCTCAACATCCAACAATAAATGGTATTTGTCATTTGGTGGAACTAGACAGCACTTCTTGTTTCCCAACATACATGCCACCAGGCATGCCAACAATTCAGGTGATCCATCTGGACTGAAGGTGAATTAGATCACTGTCTAAGAGATATATCTTCCCGGAAATCCAGTCCTAACAACCAAGTACCTAATCCTGTCAGACGTGGTTTATTCACGAAGCCACCGCCTGCACAGCACCAACAAACCTGAGCCCATCAAAGACTTCGTAGTGGGCCCTAAGCTACGAGTTCTTCATATCACCCCTCTCAGAGGCCCATCCGAGTAAGGAAAAGCAATGCCTTAGTCCATCAAACCACAAGCATTTTACTCGGCGGATGAATTTCAGCAAATCTAATGGAATACAACCTAGATTGCCCGAAGAATGATATGAAGAAGAGGGCGTCCATAAATCTACGCACGGCACTCGATCGCAATTCACAACAATTCAAAATCTCACATTTGAGCGAATAAGAAATCGAAGAATCAAATAAATACATTCTCACTAGTAAAAGAACACACTACTCCCGGTGAATGAAGCGCGCGTCCCTGAAATCAAACCAAAAACTCTGACGGAAAAACAAGATAAAGGTAACCAAGTGAACGGCGCCCGCCCCTCCCAACCCACCCCCCAACCAAAAGAAAAAAGAAAAGAAAAAATCTCCGAACTGCAGCTTTCCCATCTTCAAATACCAAACGAACTAACAATCAAAGACGAAAACAAGGAAAACGACAACAACAACATAAAACAAACCAACACGAAGACGAAAAGAAAAAAGAGCAGCAACCACAGAGCCGGATCAAGAACCTTGTTCGAGTAGGCGTGAGCTGAAAAACGGCAGAATCGAGCCGAGTCTCCGACTTCATTTCAGCTAAAACCGATTGAAGATGCTCCAGCTAGGGTTTTTGAATTCTCTATAGAAAGAAGAAAGAAGCGGATAGATAAATAAACCTCTAAAGATCCATAAAAAGAGAGAGAGCGAGCGAGCGAGCTCTGGAACAGAACAACTGGAAAACTGCTCCGAAAAATAGAAGTTTGCAGAAATGGAAGGATAGCAAGGGGAGGAAAACTCACAAAAGCCGCGACGTCAGAAGAAAAAACTCACGTGAACGAGGGAGAAAAAGTCTCAGCTTTGGATTCCGACCGGCAACCACCGTCGAATCGCAGGGCAAAAGAGACGGAAAAATGACAGCCTTTTCGTACGACGGGGGTGATATATTATTATTACCCCATCATATAAAATAATTCCCACCTATGATTATTTGATCATTCACATTTCGGAGCCGTAAATAGATTCGATAGCCTGTGATATCGGCCATTTTGAATTGAATTTGGCTGGATGCATGTTGTATTAATTGGAAATATGATGTAGCCAGTCCGATGGACGGTGGAGATCTTCGACTCTAGAACCTCGGATTAGATAGCGAGTGAGTGCACGTTGTTGCATCGGGTTCCTTTGCAGATGGATGGAAAACCAGCAAATAAAATATCAGGCATTTGGCTGCATTTTTGAAACGTTGAGTGGGCACATTTTTAAAATCTTGTCCTTTCCTGCCATGCAAGTGAGACTTTAAAAAGGTATTCAGTGGATCAATCTCACCAAATATTCCCACGTTAACCTGTTTATGAGAAGAAATTATGGCAATTAATATTTCTTTCCATCACCCAGACGATTTAACATGCTTTTAAATATGGGCCATGGTTGCCGGCAGGAGATAAAGGTGAATCATGTGCATGGGAAATAAATTTTTCGTGCTCGAAAACTAATGCTTGCGCATTTAATTGTTACTCCGTTAATAGCCGCTTGATGCTCGGCCGGAAGTCTGCCTTAGCAGGGTGAAATTCCACGGCTGCGCCCCATCAATGGTATCGATACACCGGCATCCAGACCGTTGAAAGCGAAGTTTCAAAAATGAGATAGGACGATCCAATGCAGTCGTATATTTAAACACGTCGACGAAAAATGCGTCTCCCCTTCCAAACGAAAAAGATGCGGCTAGAAAACAAATAAGATAGGGGGATTTACTTGTAAATACTATTTTTCGGTTTGTATTTTGGTCGGTGACAGTGAACCGTTATCGCCAATCCATCAGGGATTTCTGTTCTTCATCTTTCGAAATTATGTTTCGTGGACTCGTGATCCGGTGCAATTGTTTCCATCCAACCAAGTTGCACCTAAAGACAGTCTACTAATCCAGCTAAACACTTTAATTACATGATAATTTTAGTTTTTTTCATTATTTTTCTTTTTATACAAGAAAAAGCTTATCTAATTTATTCTTATTTATTTTATTTTTAATTATTAACTCTTATCACATTAAATCATTTCTTTTTATTTTCCCACTTTTCAATGTTTCTTTCTTCATTACCAAACCAACAGAGGATGTAAAATATGTAGAGTAGCCGCACATTCAAAATTAATGGTGATTTAATATTTGATAACAAATCATGCACGCTTGCATTATTGCATTTATAAAGAGTGGAAAGATGGTATTGATGGTGATCGTTACAGAGAAAATGAGTGGACCGTGTGGCTCAGATTCCCACCAATCACTGACGGGCGGCCAAAAGTTCATGCCCTTTATCATAAAAATGCTGGTGCTTTGTTCTTTGATGGGCTGGGTTAGTTTAGGATGGAATGAAAGAGAATAACATGTGGGGCACTGTGAAACTCCACCCCACGACAGATGCACGTCTTCATTTCGCCAATCATGGACGGACAATGCGCATATATTTTAGTGAAATGATGGAGGGAAGATGTGCACTTGTTGCTTCTCTTCTAAGCTTTGGATGCCCTTTTTGTTCTTCTCAAAAACCCAACAACTATTCCGTGATTCCCTTTGGAATGCTATGGTATGCAATTTGTGGGTAAGATGTGGGCGGGCATTTTATTTTAGATACAATAGGACCCAACCTGACACTCTGGAATTAGGTGCTAAAGTTGTCCTGTTCAGAGGTTGACTTTTTGGTTCATTTCTTTACACCATCTCAAAATTGGACCACTTGGGTGTCTAAAAATCAATTATTATATAGCCATGACATGCTAAATTTTCTCATCCCTCTTCAAAAATAGAACTATCAATTTATGTAAACCATGACATAATGCTAATCTTTCCCATCTTTCTTCGATGGAAATTAAATAGACCACTCTGCAAAGCAGCGAAGTATATAAATCGAGGGCTTTTTTATGAACAGCCCGTTGTCAGCCAGAGTTGCAAGTTCCTCCTACGGTATGACCGTGGCCAGGGATGACATTGAAAGGGCGATTTGACTTCCTCTCTGTATAAAGAGAGACAAGCATCATTAATGAAAACGTCCACGAAAGAGACACACACATGATATAGAATATAAGATAAAATTCCAACTTGGGAGAGGTTTCCACCTTTGATGGTTAAGCTAGAAGGTTGGATATTTTAGCTAACCTACTCTAACAATCCTACTTTTTCATATAATTATTTATATATATATATATATTTTACTTTTCATTAAAAACCCTATCTTCCCTGCACTTTTATAACATAATCACCGAGGTTATACATATGCATTGCTAGCACATCGGTTACACACCCCATCCAAACGGAGCCTAAGAATTTTGATTGATGGAGCTAGTTGATTGAATTGCAATGATTAGTGCAAAGACGAAGGTTTTATCAAACTGCAATTTCATTCCTTGGCTTTAATACAAGCGTAGAATAAAATTAAGGCTGTACTTGGACTGTAATAATGTAAAAAAATAATAATAATAACTAATGTGGTACACAATATATAAAAAATAGAGTTGTAAAGGACAGGAAAAATGTTGATTTGGTCGGGTTAGTTGATGATTAGAGGTCCATTAAAAAGGATTTAATGCTCTTGGAAAGAAACTCGGTAATTTAGAGGAGCAATAAATATTTTGTGTGCGCTCATTTTATTGCTGAAGCTAATTATAGATCTACTGCTCATGGAATTCTAAAGCTTCTGTGGGTTCCAATTTCATTTGAAGTTCTGAGTGCATAACCATATCTAAAGTGATTCTAGATTCCATTTTATGTTCTTTATTGCTCTTTAGGTATCTTGCTTTTTAGTTAAATCCAGCCCGCAGCCAATGTTTTAAGAACAAGAGTGCTTTCCCACTCCCTTGTATGAATGACCAAGCGTCTAGCATAAATAACAATGCTATGTATTTTTATTGCTTCAGCTCAATGGTTGAAAGTAATTCAAGGTTGGCTCACTTGTTGATGTTCTAGCTGAAAAGATCCTCATTATGGCCTAAACCTAACTTAATTGGATCTCAACTCAACCCAACCCAGCTAATTTCCATTCCATACTCAAGTCTTAAAGGCAGCAGCTGTGACAGGAGCTTAGTGGTCTTTGCTGCAAGTGAAATGGACTAGAGCTCAGTAACTGAGCACGGTCAAGATTGACTGCCATCACAGTGGATAGCTGATATCGAGTTACTAGCAGACCTGCAATCCGGGACGAGGGAAATCGCCGTTGGCCAGGATGAAGAAAATTGCCATTGGCTATGCGCCAGATTTCAAGAGCATATTCCCTGCGTTTCGATGCTCAACTCTAAGAAAGCTCAGCCAATGAATTTTTCGTTCTCTGATTAGCAGTTTAACATCAAGTCAGGCTGGAATTCGCATGAAAAAAATACATACATACATACATACATGCATGCATGCATATATTCAACTTCTTAAATAAGTTTCAATTATTTAGAATCCCACTTTGTGGATCACACACTGTCACCGGTTGGACACATTGCTAAAGTGGTATGTATGCTAGAGTCCATTTCCCCACAGCATATACACGCATAAAAAACGCACTCATCTAGGACATGTCAATACTACAAGCTAGGTTCAAACAGAAACATCAAGCACCCAATGCCTTGATTTAGCTAGTTATTATTAGATACCCAACGAAAATTGGCGGTCCAACCTCTTCATCATAACCTTCCCAACAACAGAGAAGCTCTGAAAGACTGCTTTTCCACCGTCTCGCCATCCTGGGCTAGAAATACTAGTGGGTGTTGAGCCAAGTGCAGCTTCTTCTTCGGCTTCAGGATCAAGGAGGGAGCCTGTCTCCTCAATAGGTGTATCCCAAAGATGAGTTCCATCTGCATTTTCACCACTCATCAAGGGAGAATTTGGCTTCTCCTGGGACAATGGGGAATTCCCATTGGATTCTCTATTGGGTGGTTGTACCTCCACTCTAGCTTCCTCTGATTCATTCCATGTAGAACCAGAGCTACTGGAGTGGGAGCTGAAAGATGAAGTTCTTGGTGTCCGAGAGGAATTAGATGATGGAGATACAATAAGATTCCCAAACCCTTGGATCTCCTTAGAAATTCTATAAGCTTTCAAACGTTCATCTTTTAGAAATTCTTCATCCTCTAAAAGCTGAAGTATCTTCTCTGCCCTCTTTTGCATGGCAGCACCCCAATCGAACCTGAACAAAAACACATGGAATTGATGTTGCCATTTTTTATATGTCCTAAGCTTCCTCCATTATTTAACTAACGTAGGTATGTGATGCTTGAATTTGTGCTAAATATCCAAGCTATCCATCATGTGGACTTCATGAATGCAGCCTTTTGGCTAAGTCAGGGAGGGCACAGTGAAAGAAGTAGCAACACTTTAAAATCTGTTGCTTACTTGCTTTGGCTATTATTTGTTACTTATTCCCTTACCAATGTGCCTAATAGCCTGACAGTTGGGATATCATAAATATGCCATCTTGGCCCCACAAATGCTTGACCTGATCGCATTTGGGAAATAGATTACAAATTTTGATTCATTCAGCACATCAATACAACTCTCCAGGCACAGAATTGTTAGTGACATCAGAGTTTTCAAGAAATTTTGTGCATGAAAGTTCAAGCTTATATTTGCAAGAGAGATTTAGTCATATCAAAAGGTTTCTTGTCTTCCTCTTTCAATGTGCATGGGATTTATTTAGAAACATTACTTGGCACAATCTAAGAACTGTAGAGGAAAATATTGGAAGTGAAGACGGATATGATGATCAATTGAGCACATGAGAACATCTTTCTTATGCATGGATTTTATAAACAATCCTACAGTAGATTTTTGCATCTTCATGATCGGTGCTGACATTGTTAAGAAAAATTACCCTCGCTCATCAATGTGTGTAAAAGTTGCCAGATCCTGAATGACCTCTACATCACATCGAAATTCTTCAGCAAGAGTTTCAGGCCCATGAGTTAGCAAGAAATCCAGTAGCACCATGGATTTGTAATGTTGCCTCCATAGCTTCAGGTCAATAATATACAACCTGCATTCACAATAAATCAATGAAATACAAGTTCAAAACCACCATTTCCAGTTTTGACAATGCACTGTTTCAGTCCCTGCACAATAATCCTGTTCAACTAGCAGTCCTTATTCCTCGAGAGAAGAATTGTGCTGTTCAGTCATTTGAACAGAGTTTCTGGACAGAGTTTCCACCTGATTTCTTGCTAAAATTCATCCTTAGTTGAATTTAGATTGGCTGGCCTCAATGTTAATGATTTGAAGTGGCATGCAAAAACTATCACTTTCTTTGAACAACATCTGTAAATGTTTAAGCAGTTAATCCCCTTTCTCAAGGAAAAATCATTTTATAAAAAAAACTTCAAGAATTAATCAGTAGAAACCCCCCCAAAAAAAAAATAAAAGCAAAACAATAAAATTCAACTATTACCCAACAACACAGGCTGGGACCAAAAGTGCACATTTTACCTCTCAATGGTTAGAGGAAACCTATAAGAATGCTATGAATTTTGAGAATCCATCCCTAAACATCTTGGGATTACTACGGCATCATAATGTTCTAGTGCTTGCAGGCCCTTAATACACTGGCAAGAAACACAGATTTTGAAATGCAAGGAGCACAACTAAGCTTTGAGAAGAAAACAATTTAGTTTCTACCAATTCAACAAACAAGTAAAATCAGAGTACTTAATTATTTTATGTAATATTACCTTTGGTGCAAGACATCAACTATTCTCCAGTAATCATCCATCTCATAGGCAGCCTCCGATATTCTAGTCATTGTTCTGGCATCTGGCCCGCTTGGATCATTATTTGTAGCTTCCTCAGTCAATCTTGAAAATACGATATAAAGAGGAAGATTGTCATAGTAATCAAATGACAGTAGAAATCAGTAATGCTTTCCTAGAGAAATGTTAATTATAGAATGCCTCTTGTTAATTTCATCCATCAACGGAAGATTCTCTCTCTCTCTCTCTCTCTCTCTCCATTAAAAGGAATTGTGTGATCCTTGAGGGATCTGAAGTCTGAACCATTTATTTGTTGGGCCCTTCCAAAAAGTACCATGATAGAAAAAGTCCCCAAGTCCCCATATTAGTCTCTAGCATTACACAGATCTAAACTTTCAACAAATTGAGTTTTTTCACCTTGAGAATCTTCCAACACTCCAACCGTGTTTACTTTGTTTTAATGTTGAAAGCAAATTTCATGTGATCTTGGTTTTTACATGGTTAAGATAAAGACAATAAGGATCTTCTCAAAAGTAATCATTGTCCTTGGCAACTGTCTTTTCATTGTATATATATTTTCTTGACGGTTTATCTTAAGGACACCGATTAAAAGAATAGCAATTTCATGACAAAATGGAACTTTTTTCTGTTTCTAATGGTCTGGATTAATGAATCATGTGCTTCTGCTTCTGAAGAAGTAAAATGACACCCTACGCCATAATAAGGGGGGTAATGACTTGCTCAGACTTCTGGAGAGATTGACTATAATCTATCTTTTGAATTGTAAATTGGCAGAAATTCTTGGAGATGAAAGAATGCAAAAACTTACAGTTCAACTGGAGTGACATCTGTTAAGGCAAGCCTTGCACTTCTGTACTTGTCTTGAATAAAAGATGATGCTTGCTTCTTCATCTCACTCAAAAGCATTGTTTTCATTGCACGGTTTTCAAAACATTGTGTTCTGAGTTCTCAAAATGGGATTTCAATTTATACAAATAAAAGCCTTGTATTAATGAGGTGATAGATTTTTTAAAAACTAACAATGGAATTCTTCAGAAATCAAACCCAAAATTTCCTCTTCTCAATCGAAATTCCAATTTCTTATCAAACTCAAAGCCCAGGTTTTCCAACTGAGAAATGACAGAGCATATACAGATTCCTTGACAAGGCTAATTTCTTAATTTCTCAATTAACCAAAGAGACAAGAACCAAATCCCCAGCAGCTTTTAAAGAGGAAGAGAAAAACTTTCATCGCTAAAACCAAAAAGGAAAGAAAAAAATATTAAAGAAAAAAGAAAAGAAAAGTCAAACCTCAAAAAGAGGCAATACCTGCATCAAGTGAGGGAAACCCATTCTTCCCAGAGATGAAAGGCATAAAAATTTCCTCAAATTCCCATAATTCAAAAACCCAACTTTCTAAAACCTCACAAAAATCCAAAAACTTGGCAAAACCATCAAAATCCGCTTCCTAAATCCCATGAGAAAGCGCAATTCACCTAAGAAAGGTGAAGAAAACATAAGTAGAATATCGCAAAATGACACCTTTGTATAAATAGGCAAAGCGTTTGGATGGGCGAACTCATTCTCGGTCAAGCGGAAAAACAGGCGAATGATTCAAAGCTCAATTCATGTTAAATCGTAGGATCACGCCAGAAGATGGAATTTAATCCCTCGAAGATTTCTCCGATTTCTACGGTTTTAGTTGCGCAAATAAAAATCAGAGCAGTTTCCAGCGGTTTTTGTTGGAAAACTGACGGCAGGCGGTTGAGGATTTCATTCCATCCATGCGTTCGAATGCGCGAAACCGCGGGAGTTTTTTTCCTGAACTGATGGCAGTTAGTCTTAGGGGGCATTTTCGTCATTTCAACTAGAAAGGATTCTAGAAGGGCCCCTGATTCAATGATCCAAGCCGTTGATCATGTTGGGAACGTGTTGAT
>JAYJMB010017252.1:56954-67878 GCA_036873735.1 Pouteria campechiana
TGCACACCAACCCACACAAAGTGATAAGCTCACACAGGCCCAGAACCCACACATGCACCAACATCCATACATGCTTGCATGCACAAACAAGCACATCTACACACATGCATGCTCAAATGCACATACACAGACACATGCACATGCACCCAATATGCACAAGCCTAAACATTGTATGGCACCAAGGATACTTCCTGTGCAATGGAATCTTTCCCATTTAATCTAAGACAAATGCATGCGTGCACCATGCATGCTACAAGCGACACCCACCCAAACCCACAAATACATGCACATGGTGTGTTTGCAACATATGTGGCACCATCATAATGCCAGTCATACATTAAAGATAAGCCAAGCCCCACAACCCAAAGGGTCCCTTGCCCATCACAATGCCAGTCATTCCTTAAAAGATGAGCCAAGCCCCACAAGCCACAAAGGCAAGTTATCCCTTAAAGATAAGTCAAGCCCCAAAACCCACAGGGTCCATTGCCCTTAGCAAAATTGCTTCACAGGACCTGATGTAGATAAAGATGTAGTTGTTGCTTTTCTCTACAAAGAACAAACAAGGTCAAGGAGGATCTCCACCAAAGCAAAGCTTTAAACATACAACCAATCCAAATTGTATTGCAACCATTGCCCATTATGAATTAACTAAAAGAATGCGTCTGTTTTAATTTCTATAGGTCAGCCAAGTCATTTCATGACTGTTTCTATGAGAACAAAGAGCCAAGTTCAATCAGTGCAAGTATGTTGACATGATGAACTTGATAGCAGATTGCCTTGGGGTGAGTTGCCAGTCAAATCACATAAGCCTTCACATTCAAGATCAACTAATTCAAACATCAAGCACATGGATCAAGCCTACAACCAATCATTGGCCTGTTACCTTTACCATGCATATTTGAACAATGGGGAATAAGGCCTTCTCGGTTGGCAGTCGGTACTTAGGATGCCAGAAAGAAAAACTTTGCTACTAAGATGGATGGACAGCCAGAAATTTTGCCCAAAAATTGAAACTGACATGGTAAAAGACTTAAAGACTTGCAATGAAATCACTTCGAGGGGGATCAAAGATGCCAAACAATGCAAGTTGAAGCACCAAGAGACGATGAATATAGACTTGTAGACTTGGACCAAGAGAGTACAGTAATTGCAGGAAGAATCCACCAAACCGCTAGGAATTCATGACGAATGGCAGTAAGAGCCCATTGATGCAATGCATGCAAGCAAGCTCTACCACAGGGGAGGAAATTTTTTAGCAATTCATTTGAAAGCATACTTACAACCATAGTTGTTAAAGGCATAAGGCGCACCAAAGTGCAAATGGCTCTTGGGGCCTAGGCACATTATATAAAATCAAATAAATTTAATTGTATATATAATTTATAAGAATAAAATAATAAGATTACTCAAATGTTAAATATAATCCTATAGAGGGCACCAACTTTGGTTAAGCCAATAAAGAAAGGGGAGATTGGAGAGGTTAAGTCCTAATTGAATGCTGAAAGTTTTTTCATTTAATATTTTTTTAGGAAAGTTCAATCGGGGGTACCAACTACACCTCAAGGCACAAGAGGTGAGCTTGGGTGAGCCTTGAGCCTAGGTGCGCCTTTAACAACTATGCTTACAACAAAGCTTCAAATAAAAGGAAACCCTAAGAATAAGCAAAATGTTAAAAAATACTAAGACTCAATGCTATACATGAGAATTAAACAAATAAACCATTGACATCCAAAAGCAGTTCTGATGAAGCTAAAATAGCAATCATACACCCTAATTCACACAAATTACAAACTAAAGCATGTAACATTAAAATTATAAAGAACCACTGGATTAACTCTTGAGACCACACAATGAAATTAGGGATCAATTGCTGCCATGGATTCAATTGAGTTCATAAATTTAAACAATTCCTGTGTCATTAAGTAATCACTTTAACCAATGATAGGTGTGGCCAGTTGTGTAGTCATCGCTTTAACCAATAATCAGCATGGCTGTCGAACATCCAAATATTGGACTCCCCTAAGGACTTGTGCCTCACTTGGAAGAGAAGGACCAAGCAGGGAATTATAGATTGATGAAAGGATAGAAAAATGGACACCATCTCCAAATAGCAAGTTGTGGATTAAAAACACAAAATGTTCTGTACAGTGCAATCAACTTGGAAAAGCACATTGGAATTTATGCTATTGCCATGAATGGTCAATATGTGGTGTGAGTATTCCTTGTGCAGTTGCACTAAAAATATCAATATTCCACAGCCTAGAACAAACATAATGACGAAAAATATATATTGTAGAAAACATCCTCATGAAGTGATCAGAAAATGCACCACCTTAGCATACCTTTCAACCAATGCTTGCAATTTCGAAATTTCCAAGCAAAATATCACCAAAAACTTCATTTCAAGACCGTAGCAAAATGTTCTTGCTAGGGAAAGGGAGGAAATGTAGTTTAGGAAAAAATTTCAAGATTTTGGAAAATTTTCGAGATTTAGGGAAAATTTCAGAGAAAATTTCAAGATTTGGGGGAAATTTTGCTAAAAATTTCACTGGAAAAATAATTTCTTGCCAAAAATTTTGAGAGAATTTAGAACGCATATAGAAAAGCACTAACACCAAAAAAAACCTATCTTCCATCATTCGAAACCCACCCCGACCTTCCCCAAACCCATTTTTGAAACACTCTTTCATCATTTTCCACACAAAAAACTACATTTGAGGCCAAAAGTAGGGATTCGGAAATCCACAACAAGACTGTCAATGTCCACTTTAATTATTTCTCAATCCAAATCGATTTTTTCCTTTTAAATTAGACAACGGAGTTTTCGAAACCCATTTTCGAATGGATTTACACTGTTTTGGGGCTTAAAATGGATCGAGAGAGGAGCATTCTACCTCTATTTTGTCAATAGCATCCTCTACACAGCGTTTTTTCAATTTTAAGCCTTTGAATCCTACCCCCTTGCTTCTAAATCAAGTTTGGAGGGATCAAATCCATCTTTAAGCGAATTGTAGCTAAAATTGGAGCCCAAAATTGACCGCAACTTGCTGTTCTTGGAAAGAAAAACGTCCACAATATCCGCAATAGCCATTTTTGAGATTTTTTTACACATTTGCAGCTCAATTTTGCTCTATCTAGAGGACTCGTTTTCTTCAATCTAGCAATATACAATGATGTATGTTGTTGTTCAATCCAACAATACTAAGTGAAAAACATATATAATTAGAGTTATAAATACATGCACAAAATTTTTAGGTGTATAAAAGAATAATATCTTTCTTGTTGAAATTATTTTATGTAACTAGTTTTAATTATTCCATAATAGTCTAAGCTAAATCTTTCCTTTAGTAGCATTCTATATAAGAATTCTGCTTTGTCGGTGTTTGTGTCATTGATATGTCTTCTTTACTTCTTATATGTCGACATTTAAAGTGATTTTTTTATTCTAAATATGCAATTAGATTTATTATGATTTACCAAGAAGTTTTATCAAAAAATTCTTAAATTTTACTCATTTTTATAAATTTTTTTATATTTTAGCGAAATAGTTTGGCAAAATTATCAATAATTTCTCCTAAATTAGCAAAATTTTATCTTTTTAGGCTTAGAGAAATTTTTCCTCTTAGCAAAATTGCGGGCGCTACTTTCAACATCGCTTGACATGTGATGCCTTATAGTCAAAAATAATGAGGGCATGTTTAGATACACCATGTTAAAGCTTTCTATTTTCCTTCGATGTAAAATTCTCTCATCTCCAACAATCCAACTTTTTCTCATTACCAATGTTTTCAATCATCACCTCTACCTTTCCATCCAAAAACCTAACTATTTTTTATCTTTACTTATTTCATCTTGGCAATACCCCCCTATTCCACTGAGATATTAGGTATTTATTTTACACTACTCTATCACATTATTTATCTTTTACCACCATCTAAACACACCCTAAATGGAAAAATCACAAATAAACTTGGCATCTTTGTCACTAGCATGGTTTCTTCAATCTTAGTGATGCATGTAATTGATGACCTTATCAGTATCCATGCATTTGAGAACACAAAGACACATTTTATCATGTGCATAATAAGTTAGCCTAGAGAAAGCATGACATCTAGAGACATAGAAAACCATAAGGCCTAGATGAAAATCTTAAAAAGTTGTTCCAACTGAATGACAAATTCATGGAAGTGAGCATTAAGCCAACCTGCCACTCCTTATAAACAATTTTCTCTTAAGTGCTTTACCAACCAACAACCTAACAACCATGAACTGCCACCAAATAATGCATGAATTTCCTGTCGAAGCACGAGTACCAACATTCTTCCAACCAATGTTCTTAATATCGATAAATAGGTTTTTATTAGCAGCCCAAAAATGAAATTATCATATTTATCACAGATAATATCATTTTTATTGGAAACTTTATTGATAAAATAGAAAAAAATTTAAAAAAGGGAAGATTTAAGAAATTTTTAATGAAACTTTCTGATAAATAAAAATAAATATAAATGCACATTTACAATAAAATATTGTACAATAAAAGTTACCATTGAATGAATAATGGAAGCACATAATGAATTACATAAATAAACAGAAATGAATAATGAAAACACGTATTTAATTTTCTCTTTGCATTTATTTTAATAAACACTACACATGCTAATATATTTGTGAAATAAAACAGCACATTTTATTTTTTTATCTTAATTAAAATTATTTTTTTAAAAATAAAAATCTATATGGTTGTTAATCTATAATCAAAACAGACCATTATATTATTTTTATCATGATTAAATATCCCATTTGGCAAATAAATTTTCAAACAAAACAAATTATTTCAAATCGACTTAAGAGTTTTCCCAAAAAATCCCTAAAATTTTCAAATATGCAAAAAATAAAAAATCTATAGTACAAATCAATGTATTTTGTTAGATCTATCATCATAATACTATTATCAAACAAAAATTTGAACTAATTTGGATTAAAGCAAACTATTTGGGGATTTGCGCATTCTTCCCTAAAATCAATGAAAATCCCTGAATCTGTTGTAATAGGTTACTTAAATCTGTATATATATAAAAAGAAAAAAGAAGCAATGATGCATTAAATCACTTTAAAAGGTAATTTTGAAAAGAAAAGAAAAAAAAAGACAAAGTTAAACAGAAATCAAAATTTTTACCTTTTCAATGTTCAGACATCCAACTCCAAAAACTTGATTTTGATCTTAAAAAATGAAAATTTTTCCCTCCAAATAAAAAATGGAAGTTTCAAATCTAACTCTTCTATGTGGCAACGGTGGTTTCGAAGCAAAAGAATCAGTTTTGAAAGAGCATGAGGACAAGTAGATTCCAAATGGGAAACTTTCTCTTTGAATCCATTTTATCAGATAAGCAATGATGATAAAATCGATATTATTAGTAATTTCTCCTGATAATTTGAAAATATCATAATATTATTGATACTATCAACGATATTATCGATATTTATAAGAAAAGTCTGATAATATCATTTTAAGTGGATTTATCATATCGGTGAAGGGGTAAAATGATATTATCAACCACAATATCATCTATATTATTGATTTTAAGAACACTGCTTCCAGCTAAAGAAGCAACTTGACCCAAGCTTCTATTAAGATAAATGAAACTTCGGTGGACATGAAAGTTAGTCAAAGCTTACAAATAGAGAAAGTTCTTTTTTCCTCATTTTTCTTTTCGTTTCTTTTCTTTTCTGATGGGTAGATAAAACCTTTCCATCAAAATTTAAAAGCCATCAACATGAAGTAGGAACGTCAAATGACAAACTACCAAAAGTACGAAAGAAGCAACATATCATAAAGCCAAAGCATATAGACAATGTCAAAGTACAACATAAGATCCTACTAAAAGATAGCTGAATAAGGGAGTACCATATCTTTCCTGAAACTCGGGTGTGCTTTGCAGGAATTCCAACCCTGGGTGAGTTAATAAAAGTTCTCGAAGAACAGGTTTGAAATCTTCCTGTATCCAGGATAAAAGGAATTAAACTTCTTGAAGAAATGAAGGAGCCAAACACTTGAAGAAGCTAAATTGACAAATGTGACAACTCAATGTCTCAAACCAACTTCATAATTAACAAAGATTTTTGACACATCCTGAATCCTGATCATATGCATAACAGAACACCAAAGCATAAAATTAGACAACGGACCTGTAAAAGATAATTCCGATCAGGTTCCTTCAATAATTTAAATATTTGGGTGGCAATATCCATCATCATCATATTGCTATTAACCCAATAGTCAACAAATGCATCCCTATACAAATACAAAACAGTCAATTACTACTTAATCCTGATCAGCACTAAGAGTACTTAAAGATATTTTACCAGCAGTCAGACCACTTCAATGGAATTCAATTGTTGACGCAAGCTATTAGCATCTCGTGCACATTACCATGTTTACTACAGAACACTGATGATGAAAAATCACAATGCATGCCAAAAGGAAAAGGAAGGAGTATTTATAGAGGACCCAGAGAATAACAGAAAATCAGACTTAGGAGTTGTCATCCAAATAGCT
Organism: Pouteria campechiana; assembly: GCA_036873735.1. Taxonomy (NCBI): domain Eukaryota; kingdom Viridiplantae; phylum Streptophyta; class Magnoliopsida; order Ericales; family Sapotaceae; genus Pouteria; species Pouteria campechiana. The sequence continues at coordinate 63,514 of JAYJMB010017252.1, forward strand.
ATATCTAAAAGCAACAACAGGAGCAGAAAATGCTTAAAGAAAGAGGAAATATCACCAGCTCTACTCTCTTTTGGTAATGCACAATCAAGAAAATGATGATAGATGCCATGCAATTTCCACATTTTTTTCATCAATGCACGGTGCAATTCAAAGAATGGATGCTGTGATCCATCCCATGGCATGGAATCCAAAAGATAAATCCATCTGATGTGACCAAATTGTTCCACGATCCATTGAAAAAGACATGAATTCAGTAATTAAAATTTAAAAATGAGTACATACAATCGATAGATCATTCCATAATCTCATAATCATATTTAACATCATAAGTTCCCACCTAATCAGGGACAGCTACATGGATCATGTAATTTCTCATATATTTTCAAATTTCAAGTGACTTCTAACCATGTTCTTCTCAGCCTTCCTCTTACTCTCTTATAACCTTCGACTTGTTACTCTACTCCATTTCACATGACTCATCATCATTATCATCAGTTATTTCCTGCCTATGTGGGGTAAATTATTCACTTCTAAAACATGGAGTTACCATATCTTCAACCATTCATTACCATACAATCCGACAGATTGTTATACTGGACCACACATTCAGTAGGATTTGAATTTTTCTTTTTTATTAGCACTCTAGGAGATAGCAGCCTAAATTCCATAATCAGAATCTTATGCTCTATTCATTATGAGAGGTGGGTGAGAGGGGAGGGCACACAAGTTCTGCTCAATTCAGTTGCTTGGAGCTTGAGCTCTAAACTATTTTTAAGAATGAAATGATGCTCAAATGACCCAGTATTCCAGCTTCCACAATTGGAACTTAAAACTGCTTCAGCCTGATTACAGCACAACTGCACAAGACAGCCAGATTATATAGCACATCAAAAGGCTGAGGACCTGAAAGCCAGCCTTCTTCTCCAAGCCATGAACTATGGACGGTTGTCACCACTTCCTAGAACTTTTTCTCCGTTAGCTAATTTCTGCTGTTCAGCTGTTGTTACTTATTTTTATGTACACCATAAGGGATTGCTGCCAGTGTTTCTCATGCAGCTTCTGTTTCATATGTGGGTTTAACACTGCTCCCTCTTGAGTGTGTTTCTCATTCCCTCCATTTTGCATTTCAAAAAATTTCTCATTGGCCATGAAGAAGGCAAAAAAGAAACCTTCCCTTGAAACACTACTAAAAAAATATCCACAAATTCCAACTAGGAGTTCGAAATTGCTTCCCTAGAACAATTCTCTAAAAATGGTTTCTGAAAATTGCAAAATGCAAAATTTGAAGGAATAGTAAGCATGCAGTAGAAAAACAATTTCTTATATCATTGAATGGTATATTTTGATTTCACTTTTGCTTAAACCATGTTCCAAGCCTTTCAAAGAGTGATCTTATGAGCTAATATAATTTATCTAAATTCTAAAATAATGAATAAAGTGGATTTATTACACACACAGAGAAAGCGGTGGATCCCACAAGTACTTGGAGATTCCTTGCATCATTATGTATTTTGCATAAGAAAGGAATCTTTATTTTACATTAAAAAATTGATCCAATGGTACATAATAATAAAAGGAAAACACTCAAATATAAACATTTTATTAACTATTATATCATAACAGATATTTTGGTAATAAATTTAAACTACGTTTCTCTTAATAGATCAAATATTAGTAAAATAATATCCAAAGTGATACAGCATATATAAAAATGACGAAATTGAATTTTCATGATCCCAAAAATCACCTTGATTGTCCAAAACAACATTTTCAAATGTTGAGGCGCATCTAGGTTTCTAATCAAAATGATTTTTGACATCTTGACTAAATAAATGATACCAAACATGATAGAAACACTGCCCATCTTGGGGTTCAATCAAAATCATTTCTGACATCTTGACTAAATAAATGATACCAAGGATGATAGAATCGGACCACTACTTCATCTGTAAAAAATCAAAAGGATGCATGTTGTGCTTGCCACTATGGATTCAAGGAATCATTTTGCCCATAATTAATTAGTCTTATACATGAGATATAAAACTCAATTGGCAACCAGTGAATGTCATAGATATAAAAAATATCTGCTACTCTTGAATGTAGAGATGCATATGCACATTTCAATTAGATGCTCACATAAAAATAAATGGGAGATATTTTAAAATATTAAGAAACAGAAATTCGTCCTCAAAAAAGGAAGCCACTCATTCCAAGAAAAGAGCAAACTTAGGAACTTTTTCTTTGTTATCAAACACAATTTAAGGCTAACAGCACTTTTTTTTAGCAAAACCAAAGTTTGCTTAATAAAGTAAATCACAAAATAATGCTTAACTTTATAACAGTAAATAAATGCAGTAACACCGAATCTAACAACATTCCAGAAGTTGTTTAATTGTCTTGGCACCAACTCAGATTCGAAAACAGAGAGCAAAAGAGCCACACAAAGCAAAGTTCTGTTCCTAAGAAACAGTTTCTGGAAGATATAGGCAACCAAAATTATTCACTAACCAGTCAAAGGTTCTTTGCTATTTGATGAAAAAGAATTGTAATATAATAATCCTAAAGTTTCAAAAAAATGTGCATACTTTGTTACCATCCCAGTGCAGCCAACATCAATCCTCCTGAAAAGGCTGGTGGAAAAAAAGGATGGCAGCTTGCAAATTTCCCTGGTGATCAATTTAAATTCTGCAAGCAGAAAAGGAGAAAAGAAGACATTAGTAGCCCAACTTCAGATGCCACACAACTGTATATCTCAAATTTCACATAAAATTTCTGTTTTCTGGCAAGTTTAGAGTTTGCAATCTTGAAGGTCTGACAAACATTTTGTGGTTACATTTGTTTAAAATACAGCCGGGAAGGCACAAAAAGCTTCTTACCTGGAACTTGCAGACCATCTGGGTGGCCAAAGAAAAATTGATTGATTCTAGAAAGACATTGCTCTTTCAGTTCATTTGGTGGTGGACGCCCATTCTGAAAATAGAACTGCAACAAAAACAAGCACTCTATTCCTTATCCAATGTTATTGATGACCTGTAACATGTGATATAGGGATAAAGGAAGAAAGGATAGCAGAAACCACTATTGCAAGAAAAAAAATGTTTCTTATAATTTAGAAAACATGTTACTGCTGACACAGAATTGTTGGTACAAAGCTACAATGATGACATGACTAGAGCAATTAAGATGATACAAGATGTTTTCTGAACTTAGATATAACTAGACATTGAGTACCTGAGGGATAACTTCTCTCACTAGCTCGCTAGCTAATTTTAGTGAAGAACCTAAATTGGAAGGCCCAGCTCCCATGCGCTTAACAAAACGTGGGGAACCAGCAGTACTTCTTGGAGAAAGAGGAGGGGTGCCCCCAGCAGGAAACATGGAAGGCAATGCATTCCCTGTAGCAGCATTAGTACTAGAATTCCCAGGAATACTAAAGGGAACACCTGACTTGGCGTCATCCAGCAAGGATTTTACCTACATGCAAACATATAAATAAGAAACCAGAAAAGGGAACAAAGAAGTGGCATAAGTAAAGGGAGTAAAAAAACGAAAAACAGCCTAAGATTATATAAAACAGAACAAGGAAGAATGGATTACACTATATGATACAAAAACAGTCACTTGGAACTAAAAAGCAGGCTCCACAGATGGAAAATGCATGATGGACAAGAAACAGTTTAGTACATTTTCAATAAATGAGAATGATGACAAAGAAAAATGGCATTCTCTGTGCTACCTGCTGGGACATGAAGCTGAATGAAAAGGAACAGTATAGCCTTTTCAGGCCATATATTTATAATCAGTTGTTGTGGCCTCAAGTTTCTGCTGTCTAATAGCCGCTGCAGCAGTTAAAACCCTTTTCAATATAAATTCGCAATCTTTCTCCTTGTTCTTTTTCTTTGTTGGTTGTTTCACATTTGGGCATGAAAATATAAGCCTCCCAACCAAACTGTAAATCAAGCGTTGCAGAAAATAGCACTTGGACAAGATTAGTCCATGACTTTACATGCTACCGTAGTTAACAATAATTCCTATAGTCACTGACAGCTAACCAGAATATCGTAGGCATGCAATTATTAGATTTCATTGTTTGGTAAATAATAAGTATTAACTGAAAAGGAAAACGGAAAGAAGATGTCAATCAGTTCCCAACTAAGATAGACATCCAAAATAGAACTAATCTAGGTATGTGGTTTGGTATCGCTAGGTCTAAATCAGCAGACAATAGGTCAGTAATTCTGGCCCCACCATAGCAATAACCACTTTTCAGTCATGTACTAAACCCCTCTTAGATTGGGTTAGTGAAAATGGCCAGCATATCTTCTCTACCATGCCCTCAAGTAACAAGTAAGAATTTTTCAAAAA
>JAYJMB010017252.1:75447-92119 GCA_036873735.1 Pouteria campechiana
GCGCCCCCCCCGCCCCCCCCCCCCCCCCCCCGGGCGCCCCCGGGGTCCCGTCCTCAGCCACCAATATTATAGAGAAGAAGAAAGAGGAGAACACAAGAAGGGACTATTTTGGCCCTCACCTTCTCGAATAAAGAGATCACGGAATAGTCTCTTTAGATACGAGTAGTCTGGTTTGTCATCAAACCGCAAGGATCGACAGTAGTGGAAGTATGATATAAATTCTGATGGATAAGATTTGCAGAGCACCTGTTAAACAATAGTAGAATTCATTGCTTTTGGTGTGACCTGAAGTAACAATACTTGCCAAAAGAAACAAAGGAAGAACATTCTTGGGTTTTTCCTTTTTATAAATTTATCACAGTGCTTTTCTTTCCTGCAAAAATGTCATAGATCTTACCGCTCACAGATTGTGTCTGCTTTGAATAAGAAAAGTAATGCAGAATTACTTTAGACAGGAAGTGAAATACCTCAATAGGAGTAAGCATCTTCTTTTCACTGATTTTATCATACTTCTGTTTCTTAGTGCCAGCCTTTAAGCCTTGCCACGGAAGGCTGATAATAAATAAGAGTATGGTTAGAGAAGGTGAGTACAAAAGAAAGCACAAACATAATGCAGAAAGACCAGAAATGAACATGAAATCTGTGATGGTGTGCCAACCTTCCTCTTAGGAAATACATAAGCACATAACCAAGTGACTCCAGATCATCTCTTCTGCTTTGTTCTGTGAGGAAAAAGTCGGAAGGCCAATAGATTAAACAAGATGAAATACAAGTTTGATCTGCCTCAGCAAGAAGGCAAAGAACCAAAGACTATTTGAGCGAACAGTTGGTGATAATAATCATCATTGCATTTCACTCACCAACTCCAAGGTGAGTATTGATGCTTGCATATCGGGCCGTTCCTGTAAGATTCTTGTTTTCTCTGAAAGAAAGATTCAATAAGTCTTCCCTTTCAAAAAATAAAATTAGAAAAGGAGGAAGAAAAAGGAGAAAAGAGATGTAAAAAGAAAGAGGAAGGGGGTACAAAACTAGGTATGCTAAAGGCTAGTGCATTAGTCCAAGAAATTATTAAATGAACGACAACAAAAAAAAGTCGAAGAAAGCAAGCTTGGTAGATTTAAAATACCGCGCAAGTATTTTATCAATAAAAATGCAGGTTGTGCCATTAAGAATCATATTTTAGCATGCAGATTAAATACATGATCTAGAAAACCAACAATCTATAGGGCTTTCTGATAGCAGAACCAAAATCTTAACATGGAAATCGCATGCACTTGCAGTTTATGCTGGAGCAAAATAAAGTTTTATTATATTCCTTCTTGCTTCTTCAAATATCTGGCACGTCTGAGCATCAGTTTTAAAAAGCTTGTATTTGAAACTTCATAGAGATAAGTATCAGATATGCATACAATGATCATCACCTGTTTAGATGTGTCTGATTGTAAAAACTAGCATTAACACTATATGATGAAAGAAGAGGCACACAACACCCAGAAAAAAAAATTATTCATTTAGAGAAACCATATTCTTCTTAGCGTGTATGGTGAAAGCCTGAAAGGCCCTGTGCTCTAAATTTTTTCCACTGACCAAAATTTGTTAAACTTGTGCATGCCTCCTGCAGAGCTCAATGCAGGAATGAAATAGAGGGACAGTTTAGAGAGACAGCAGCACCTCTACAAAGCCTGACAGGAACAAACCATTTTGTCAATTTGGAGTTTGTATTTGAGTTTCATTGTTTTAAGTTCTTCGTGAAATCTCTCACTTCTGAGGTACAATGCATATTTGCTCCAACGAGGCATAATACAGCAGTGGACAAATGTGAAATCACAGGATTAGGAGTTTTACATATACTATATAGTGTCAGACACTTCACGCAAGCTGCATCTTTAAATATTTTAGGTTTTCGCATTTACTCTAGCAAGGCTCTGACAACATTTAACTTCTCAGATACAGCTATTTAGGAACTTGGGAACCACATTTCTTCATATAGATATTTCAGGGACCTGGGAGCTATATTTCTTCAGTGTCTGCACTCTGCAATATCGTACCTGGTGCATAAAGAAATCCATGGACAGATGTGATAGCGATACGATCATGAGATGAATGGATGAAATTAAATCAGCTAGAAATAATGTACGGATAGTGAAAACAACATCCACGACCTATTCACATGTTATGAGAGGAGAGGGAAGGAAATAATGAAATACCTGCAAGATATATCTGCTTCTAGATACAGAAAATCAGATAAATGTGCACAAACTCCTCAACCTAAACTCCATGATGATTAATGAATGATAAAGGAGAAGCCCTGTCAGTTTAACTTGGGACCATAGTTGTATGCTGGGGGAAGCATTAGAGTTTAGATAAGCTCTTCACTAACAAACTAAGCTCGGATGACCCCAGAGACTGCAGCGAAGAAAGATCGCAGAAGTCAGACCAGATTGTTATGCACTAGAAAACCGATGGATAAGGGAATTATTCAACCTGGAGGAGCTACGAACCCATGACTGGGTCCACTAGATAGAAGTGCCTAAGTAGAGCTTCTAGAAGACATAATAGTGACTTGAACCCTTTTTTTTTTCCTTTTTTTCCTTACTATAGTCTTTTACCTTGTAATTTGAGATAATTTAAAGGTAGAACCGATTAGTACTAAATCAGGGAAAGCAGACTTAGGCGGTTTGGTAATGTAAAATAGAGACCCTAAACTGCAGTACTGCACCAGCTAGGAGGAGCGAATTTATCAAGTAGAAGGCCATAAAAGAACTAGAGGAAGACTAAAAAGAACATGGTTAAAAGTCATAAGGAAAAGATACAGAAGTACTTGAGATTATTAAACACATTAGCCACAATACAAGAGTGGTGCAACATAATACATGTAGTTGAATCCACTTAGGTGGCAAACAGCTTGTGATAATTATGATGATGATATTCTTTTTCTTTGGCTTTCGTTCTCTTTTATTTTTAATTTTCTGAGTTTAAAGAACAGTGATTTGGATCTTAGATTGCCAGGATAAAAGGAGAACGATGAGACAGTTTCACCAGTTCATGTTGCAGGAAGAGGCTATGCATCAATCAAACAACTGGGCAAAGAACAAATACACTTTCACAGAATCTTATATTTTTTATATTTTTTATTTTTTATATTTTTTGCAGATTAAAATAGGCTGCAATTGCAAGCCAGATACATGTAGATAATTATAGGGAGTAAATAACAAATGAGGAGAACCCATTTAATTGTCAGATATGTGTACCTGTAAGGTATGTGTTTATGAGTTTGAAGATCTCTATACTTTTTCCCAAGACCATAATCAATGATATATACCTGCACCGTAAATGACACGCACAATTAATTTAAGATATACAGAAAGGACGCAAATCACCCACACTTTCACATATAAATCAGGAATCAGCACTGATCTAACTAACCTTTTTCCATCCCCTAGAAGATGACTTCAAAAAAACATTGCACAATTAATGCCTTTCTCCTTTTTAAGTTATAGTATCAAAATACTGATGCCTAATAAGTTTCTAATACTGTAGAACAGGAAAATTGTCAAATGAAAGCAAGTTTGAACCAGTTTTGAGACAAATGAATTATTTTTCTTTTGACAAAAATTCTAAGTTACTAAAAAGTGATGGAAGAGGGAAAACCAGACAGGCCTGCATAAAAAGTGCAGGGCACTGGATAAGAAAATAAGGTATTGCACAGCTAGAATAAGGACAAAGACAAATCAACAGACTTCCTCCTGCTGACCCACAACACAATTGATAGCCCTTTTCCAAACCTTTCACAAACACACTGCAACCATTAAGACGACCTTGCTTGCATAAAATATTATAATGACATATAGAAACAATATACATCATTATGCTCAATGAAATTTATTCTTGATGATCCACTTTCTAGGATCATGCAGACTATATTTCAAATGCTCAATGAAGATAGATGGATCATTCCATTAATAGCAAGTACCTGATTAGCTTTGCGCCCTAAACCCATCAGAAAATTGTCTGGCTTTATATCACGGTGAAGAAAACCTCTTGAGTGCATATACTCAACTCGGTTGATCTAGCCAAAAGACAGTCACAAAAAGCATTAACATGGCAGTCAAATTCAAATAGACATCCCTCCAGGACAAAATTTGCAAATATCATCCTTTTCAAGGTTAAAGAAGGCTGGATTACTCACTAACTGATCTGCAAGCATCAGAACTGTTTTCAGTGTGAACTTCCGATTGCAATAGTTGAATAAGTCTTCCAAGCTTGGCCCAAGAAGGTCAATGACCATAACATTGTACTCACCCTCCACTCCAAACCACTTTAGATGGGGAATTCCAGCTTCATTCAAAATGCACACATCAGCTAAATGTTAAAAGATTGCCTCATCAAACATACAGGTACTTTGACGCATGAACTTACTTCCTCCTTGAAGAAGAATATACAATTTTGACTCATAGTGAAGCTGAGGATGCTTTGTTTTCACAGATTCCTATAAATTATAACACAATGAGTATTTCAGTTAAAGACGAATGGGAGAACTGCAGTAAAAATGCAACAACAGTTCATACATGTATTACAGCTTTTCTTAATAGATATGCCAATGAATAGAAAAATAGAGATGCAAAATGGGGCTAAAAAAAATTGAATGATAATTAACATGAGCATCTACGAAAAAAGTGAAATTTAGAATGATATTTCAGTTTTGATTGATAAATATACAAATGAAAGGCAAAAATGAAGCAGTCGTCCAATCAAAAGAATAAGAATAATGATAAATGCAAGCAAAAATGGGCAAATGCAAAAATACTGATTTTCAGCCTGAAAAGATAACGTTTGTATGGAAGGTCTTATCCACTTCCCAAATAGGATAAATTTAATTAATTCACTGTATTCAAAAGAAGTAAAAATAGAACTTCAAGATGAAATTCATATTTGTAAAAAGATAATTTATTAATTTAGAGATGAGCACACAAAAATAAAAAGAGCCACTTGAACCAATACATATCCAAAAAGCATGATAATGGTGTCTCATTTGAGAGAGAGAGAAAAGAAATCTTTCACAAATTTAGTAGTTCAAACTTCAAAGATCATGGAATCAGAAACAAACAGTTCCATTGCCTAGCCTGACATATGCTCATAATGCAGAATATGATACATTAAAAAGACAGATTAAATGATGGGCCACTGCACGGATTGTTAGGCGAATTCACAGCTAAGAAACTACATGTCAAAATACAGGATGCTAAAGAGAATACGCGTAAATAGATATCTATACGCAAGATGGCGCAAGACTACATAAGCACAAAATGAGAACATGTAACGGATGCAATCTTCAAATTCATTTCATTTTTACTTTTCAAATCGAAGACTGAGCAACGTGGAGAAAATGTGAAGGAGGAATTTATTAAATAATAGAGATAAACCAGTGCTCCTAGATATTAAGTCTTCAAACGTCCAAATCAAGAAACTTTGAAATAATCTTGAAACATCGAAATCATAACACTTTGAAATACCAAATGCTTCAAATATACATGTATGGAACAACATAAGAGCTTTTTGATACAAACCAACTTAATAGCAACTTCCTCTCCACTCTGTATATTAACACCTGAATCAAAATCAAAGCTGAGAAACATCAGAACAGCTTCACAAGACCCAAAAGAAAAAAGAAAAAAAAATGAAGATGTGAAGGAAAAGACCAAAGCAAAGAAATCAAGATTCGCACCCAGATAAAGCTCGCCAAATGATCCACTCCCAATCTTTCGCCCGAGCTTAAATTTTCCACCAATGACATTCTCCATGATCCAACCCGTCTAAAAAGGAGAACCAATCCGATCGAATCACACGAAGAAGATAAAAATTCAAAATTTCTTTGTTATAACCTTATCCTCCTCGCAGACTCATCCCCAATGCCCACCTTAAGAAATCCTTTAATCCCCTCCACCGGTAGCCATTAATCTCAAGAATCTCTCGAATTCATCAAACCACGCCACCATCAACCCTACATAACCGTTAATTTCTTCAATTCCCCGCCCAGTAATGCAAGCAAAGCGCCGGCTTCCGCCAAGGAAGACAAAAATACCATTCCTTTCTTTGAAAATGCGCTAGAGAATACCCTCAAATCCCATAAATTTTCCAGCACCCCAGAAAAAAGAATTCTCACATCAAAAAAATTCCCACCTCGATCAATCAACAACAGCACCTTCCAGCACTCCCTCGTCGAAAACCCTAAATCTACATCAATGACGAAACCAAAACCATAAAAAGTTTAAAAACGAAAAAGATTCAGCTGCCGAAGCTCAAATGCAGCCCCGGAAAACGAAGTCTCCATATAGAACGAGAGGGAAAATCTGTTTTTTGCACATGGAAAATGGTTATTAGATTCGATATTTTCAGGAAATGTTCAATCCCTCTCTAATTATGTAACTGTTGGACTGTCTTCTTGAGGAGAGAAGATGAAAGAGAGACGATTTCCGTCTATGGAATTTCCCGAAAAACTCAAAGGAATCTTATGGGGAGAGCATTTCGGAAAGGAAAGAGACGGAGCCGAGAACAAATGAATGATTGATTGGAATAAAATAAAAGGAGGGTGAAGATTTTCTTCCTTTTTTTCTTTTTTTATCTATTTGTTTATTTATTTATAGTTGAGCTGATTTTCTTTCCATCGAGCAGCATAACAAAATTAACCCCGCCGTTCTCGGCCATGCGACAGGACTCAGGAGTCCCTGATTGTTTGCCGCCGTGGCACGCACGTGCAACAACTATGCACGTGAATAAGCGGGCACACGGGCAGGTTGCGTTTCAGATGTTTAATTGATTTAATTTGATTTTACCCATAAGTTTGTTTTTAAAATACTGAATATGTGAAGCTTTTAATTTTTAATTAATGATTTTCGCATGATTTGAGGAATGGAGTGAGTGGGGAGTCAGCTTGGCTGTTGTACCCACGACGCGATTGTACCGTTCTACCAACCGAGATTATTTTCCAACAATCGAGGTTGTTATTGACATGATATATATTAATTTTCTCATATTTTGCGGCAAATTTAATTGGAATTTTTAAATATTAATTTTTCGTGGGTTTAAGAGTATAAATCGGTAAAGGGAGATAACAGTGGAATAATCCATCCTTGCCGTTGCTTCGTGTAATAGGGATCCAAAAGAGAGATGAAGAGAATATGCTAATATCAATGGTTACAAATATACTTTCTAAAGTAATTCGAAGATAAACGCTTTCCAACGGCCAAGAAAACCATGGGTAAAATACACACGCGAAACTAACAGTCCAGCCAACAATGTTAAAAATGGAGGGTGACGCAGCATCTGACAATGAAGTCTACAGGCGGCTTCTTTCCAACAAGATGGATGGAACATTTTATCGTCCTTATCTTTTAATTTTTGCATTTCCAAACTTATTTTGGGCTTTTTCCGCAAGTCTTTCATCCTTTGGCAATATTATAATTTCTACCTTATAATTAATAATTTTATAATAAATATTTAGCTTTATTTAAAAAAACAGCCCTGTTATTATAGTTATTAAGATTTTTTAACTGAAGTTAAGGATTTTATTGATCAAAATTTTACTCATTAGTTATTAAGTTCAGGTGAGGCATGATCTAAGTATGTCATTAAATGACCTTATTGGTATTTAAGTGTGACTGCAAAATTATATCAAAATTGATAATAAAAATAATTTTTATTATAATTAAAGATATTTTATAAAATTAATATTTATAAAATAAAATATATAAAACTCTAAAACGATGAGAAGGCAAATGCAAAAAGAATATTCGGGCAAGGGCGGCCTTTGCCTTCTTTTATCAGCTTCGTACGCTGTAGTGTCGCGCGACTAACGTATCCGAGTGATGCTTATAAATTAAAAGATGTTGTGTGTCGAACTGTAGGGTGGGTCACATTGCAGAGGAAATATTAGCTGTTTGAAACATCTGCTTTCTGCGCTGTGGATTTTCTGTCTCTGTGTCCGAACTCTATTTGTAATGCTGTTCTATATTTTTACGGTATGCTACTTTCTGTTGCGCTGCACAGGCTTTTTACATCAGCCAAAATTCACCTTAGCACGCTCGACAGAAACACACACGTATCACATGCACGTAGGCAAACGTGTGGGTGAGCGGCAAGCCCTAGTTGCTTAAAAATCTGCTAACGCGTCCGCTTGTTTTATCGCTTCATCATACATCATTTCGACTAGCCTTTTTAACTCCATAGGACTGATGCCTTTATATATATGCTTATTGACTCTTACTTGTACACGTAAGAAACTCCCAATTAGAACTAAACTACTGTGGAGTACTTTTCATCAGAGTCAGAAACTTAAGCTCTATGCCCTCATCGATAATCATTTATTTGCTAATTTGGGTTAATCGGTTAATGCGATTTGAATTTGTGGGTTTAACATGTTTCGACCAGTTTTCTTCTTAAGTTACATCTTTGTTCAACCAACTATCTTAAGTTAATGCATATGATCTCCCACTCTTTACCAGAGTACTTTTCTTTTTTGATCTTTTCCTTTATGAATGCAACTTTTGTGTATTGGTTGGTCGCCGAGATGGACTGCAAGTTGTAATTTGGATTTGGAAAGGTGGGTGGTCTACATTTGGACTTATCCCACACATGGGCCAAGGGCTTCTCCGTCACTTATCTTCTTCCCGCACGCATTGCATGCGTATATTTAATATTCATTATCCAAAGAGTATTGATGTGAACATCTCTTGGTATGTATACATCGAATGAATGTAACCGGCGTCGGCTTGGTTTGATGTTAGGTGGCTCGTCTATTCTTAGATTTGAAAGCCTCTATTGTGAGGCTATGAAAATGCAATTTTAAACAACCAATTAGATTGTACAATTAGTGACTTGAAAGAGTTCATATGTTAGCACTAGGTTCAACGAGGATTGAATTTTGGCGTTTATCAAAGCCAGCTAATTTGCTTTGGCTTTCACGAAGATTACGTTTTCTCAATAAGACGTATCCAGCAATGGAAAGAACATGGCTTGTGCCGGGAAGACCGGCGTCAGGAGTTGGGATTTCAATTAATACTGGCTGATGATAGGCATGCCAAGACTACTGCAACCATGACCCGATGTTACTAATCTCAATTCAACAAATTCCAAGTTCTTATACTTAATTTATTTACTGCAGTTGCTTCTACACTTTCTGCACATCTGAGACCGGCCCAGGTGGCAAAATCTGATATTCTTCGTTGGGGAGGAAGCATAGTCCAATTCAGTACCGAAGTAAATCTTTGGTGATGAGCATATGGGGCCAACTAATTCTCTGAGACGTTTTGGCATGCTTTTGATTTGATAATCGAGTGGAATCGTATCAGTTATGAAATTTCAAATTCCATATCACAGCATCCCATGGAGATCCATGTTTCTCATCATCATGCATGTATCATGCATTTGATGTATTGTTAATTTTCTTTAGCGTCCTGTATAATTAATAGTGCATAATGGAGAAAAAGCGGACTTCAAGTCCTCCTTCTAGGACAAATCATTACGTTTGAAATTAAAACGGAAAGTGAAATAACCCTTGTCCCCACTAGTATTGATCTTTTTTCCTTTAGCTTCCCTTATTCCACTGTTTTTGAGGAGACATCGTTTCATAAAGTGGACGGTGGGAGTGAATTATGGTGGGTAAATTCTCACTTGAAGTTCGAAGCTGGAGTTAAATCACGAGTTAGTGGTCAACTTTACTCATAAATTATCTAATTATTGAACTGCTACGCGCCACGACCATTTTTTTACTGCTATATATTGCTTTATCATCAGCAGGAAGGGATTGATTGATTACAAAAACACCTGGAAAGTATGCGTCTGGGCCAGGAGCACTATATTTATTGAGGGTGGAGACATCATCTGTGACCTCTTCATCAATTGGAATAGAAATCAACGCCAAATTTTGAATATGAGAGATGGACGGGAAAGTTGATAAAAAGATATAGAACTAGATGAAAATTTGAGGGGAGGACAAGGCTTTTTTGGGGCGATTTACGGCTGACGGGAAAGTTGATGAAAAGATATAGAACTAGGTGGAAATTTGAGGGGAGGACGAGTCTTTTTTGGAGCGATTTACAGCTGCATCTTCAATGAGGTGACACTATCTCAATTTTTCTCAAGGTCTCTTGAGTTTTTGATAAACCGAAGGACACTTTGACAGCTTTCATTCCAAGAGGACTCAACAACTCTGAGAAAGTCAGGGTGAAGAGTTCAGATATGATTGAATTTGAAATGGGAGTGATAAAAGGATGTGTTTGGTTTAAAGGAAAAAAGGTAGTAAAAAGATATACAATGATACTAGTTGTGAATATAGATAAAATATATATTATAAAGTAAATATAGATAAAATGGATTTTTTAATATATATATATATATATAATACCGTGAAAAGGTAAATTAGTTGTGGATAGTAAAATATCACATCAATTTAGAAAATAAATAAAAAGTTGTTTTTTTCTTTCTTTTTTTAAATAGTCTTTTACATCTTTTTTCTGAAACCAAACATCACCCTGGAATGATTACCTTATATTTAAAATCCATCAACCCATATCATGAAATTCACGAACTGAATTGAAAGTATAAGCTTTCGCAGTTAATTATACATCACCACAGTGAAATCACCAATAACGCACCAAGGGATTGCCAGCAATATCAAGAGAGAACAGCCCACAGAGATCTTCTTAAGCGATGATTGGTGGAAGCACACACATTTGTGATATCGCGCACTGGAGATTAATGTCGTCACTGAAGAGTTGTAGGTGAGTATGTTGAGAGGGATCGTTCCTTTCGACCACAGACTATAGATGAGAAGATATGAACAGAAACCACCAAGAAGGATAAGAAGAGAAAGAGAAGGGACCCAGGACTAAACCGTCAAAAGCAATCAGGTTGGTTTTGATTCCTATGGACCTTCAAAGCAAAAGCAATCGGGGCCCCATACTTTATTAATAGAATCAGATTGGTATTTGAGTTGCTCAAGCTAAACCAAATTACAACTCAAGGGTTCGAGTTATGATAGATTTGGTTTATTTAAAGGGCCTGGTTAGGCTGACCTGTAGTGTTTTTTTAGCTAGAATTCCTCTTCCTTTTATATGCCCACAAGGCCTAAGCTAATCCAACTTTACCCAATCTAGTTTCGATGCTACATTGGTGTGACTGACAATATCCATTTCCATCTCACGGCCAGCTAGAAATCTTGGCAGCTGGCATGCATGACGGCTTGGGCCACAATGGTCGGTTGCATTTTGCAATGTGGTTAGGTTTTTAATTTTTTTCTTCAAAAGTGCTTTTTGAAGGAGTTTATTTATCAAACGCAAACACATGTCAAGCTACTATTGATGGCTCCTTAAGAGAAGAATACCTCACATTCCAATCTTTCTCAGTGAGCCACCAGACTGCCATCGGCAAACATTTGATCTTCGATATTAAAAGAGGAATGCTTTTCTTATGCCTTGGAAAGTTATATGCTTCTGATAGGTTTATTATTAATATTGTTTAGTATCAGACAACGAATACGAAGGAATAGTTTGGTGATGTATTGAAAATGAAAATGATGCCTTCATCCAAGATGCAAACGTAAATACCTCATATTAATGGTCAAACAAGCTGCATTTACCTATGTTCTCGAGATATTAATCCAGACCAACTCTCTGAAACCCAAAGTTAAATTCCAAGTACCCAGCCTACTCGTGAGTTCATCAAAGCCCAACATTTTAAACCCTAAATGCTTAATACATTGGATTGCTCATAAAATCTATAAAAAAACCATTAGAAATCCTAAAATAGAAAATTCAAGCCAACTCAATTCAAAAATCCATCTAGTCGATGGACGCCATCAATAGATAATCTAAATTCTAGATGAAAACTTCGAAGTTCTGTGTTCCTTAAATCAGAGGTGTAATCCTTCTTTGCTTAGAACTTGCGTGTGATGAATTTTCTTGAGAGTTCATAAAAATGAGCAAAATTATACAAGATTGTAGTCCAGTAATTTGTTAAATCACCTTCAAGATTAGGCAAAATAGATATACTCTTTTTTGGTGGTGAGCTACCACTTTAGTTCAAAATCACTTGGTATCCTATTGCCATCTATTTTTCATTCGATCAAAGATTAATTTGGATGAAATTATGATGTTAAATTAAATTTTTAAATGATAAAGGGTTGCAGAAGTTTCAGTCCAAGTGCTAATTTTTCATTTTTGTGATTCATATCACATTTGAATATTAGATCATATTTTAAAATTGGATTTTTTATTTTGATTATGTTTATATGTTTAAAGTTATAATCAAGCTGAAGTTTCAATCCACGTGCTAATTCTTCATTTCTTTGTGATTCATTGTCTTATCATATCTCATTTAAAGATCAGATCATATTTTAAAATTGCATTTTTTATTTTGATTATTTTTGAATGTTTATTGTTTTTATATGTTAAAAGTTATAATCAACTTAAGATATGAGCATGATTGGTGTTTCGTATCTTTTAGCTAAATAACTAGTCACTTGGCTAAATGATGATGATGATGATAATATTATTATTATTATTATTATTATTATTATGGACCAACAACACATCTTAAAATTTTGATCAATTTTGACTATTTAATTTTCCTTAGAAAAATCTAGTGAGATTCTAGCTAAAAAAAGCTTAGATTCAAGCTTGCCCAAGTTCTATAATCATTGAGTTATTAAGATTCTAATTTTTTTAATTACAACAAATTTATGATATATTATAAGGTTTTTGGTAAAAAAAAGTTTTATAATCTTTTATCAAAATGGCATGATGTAGGGTGAAGGTTCATCTCTATCAAATGGTATAATAGAAGGGAAATAATGTTTAGTCATAAATTAAATTTTAGGAAAAAATATAGTATTATTATTATAAAATTTATTAGCAACTTCTTTGTTACCATCGTCGTTATATATTTTTAGTGACATCTGAAGAACTTTTTATGTTGAATGACGTTTCATCAAGACATTCCTTTAAAAAATGTCAGATTGAGTGATACACACCTTGTTGCAAGACATTCCCTTTTGTAATAACCAATTGTTTCGACTGGTCAGGAATTCAACCCTTGGAAGGGGCAGACCTAGCTCTGCTCACCTAATTAAGAATAACATTTGCAATGTCAATTAGACTTTGGCTGTGATACAATTGGCCAGTCCATCTCACCTTTTTTTTCTCCAAAATCTCTCCTATTACACATGCAAATGCGAAACCATCAGGTCATCACAAATCAGTGGCAAAGTACCACACATTTAAAGCCACGATTTTTAAGTTGTTAGTAACAATTGCTTTTGCCAGATTTACTTTTTCAGTAGCGGTTACTTTGCTTGTGATTGCCTTTCTTCATTACTTGTCCCATCGGCTCAAGCCCCAAAGCCAGACATTGATTTGATCATGTGCTAGCCATCCATCCCAATGGCCAATGGTTTTTCCAATATTGCATCTAGCTAAAGCAGTTTCGAACTGTTAATTGATCCATCAATCTACAAAGAGAGAAGATGAAGAGAGATGCTGCTATGCTACGAAGTCAATACATTCTCATGACAGTGTCAAACAACCCACGTTGCTGCAAACCCCCCATCCCTACCTAAACGTGCCACACGTCCAAGCCGAGGCTGTGTACAAGCTAGTCTCCTTCCACCCAAGCCTCAGCGTTCCATCTCCCTGATGCAGCGTATACCCATGCGTCGGCGGAAACATGTTGAGTATCAGCTGCGCCTGGGCCATCGAATGCCCACTCATGCCCACCTGAGTAAACCCATGCCTCGCCAGCTCCATCCTCCAGCTCCCGAACTTATCCTCCCCACTCCTTGCTGGGCCTCCAATCGCCAGTATGTTGTTGATCTCCCTCGACAGCAGGCAGTGCTCGACCCTGTACCTATTCGGATCATCGCACGCCAGCGACGCGCCGAGCGAATCGAACATCGTCGAGTAGTAGTGCAGTGACCCGACAAAGCGATCCAAGAACGTCCCAGCATGCGTCAGGTCCTGCTCCACGAGCGTTACCACCCTCGGCCCCACCTGCTCCATCAGCCTCATCGTCTTCCAGTCCGGCCCAGTCGCATCATACAAGGAATGCTGCAGCCAGTGAACTGCAACCGTCTCCCCTCTCCTCACCTGCAGCATCGAGATATCGACGTCTCCGAACTTTCTCGCTATTGGGTGGAACTCGAACGACAGCCCCAGCCGCTTGGCGAAGCTGGAGAGCTGCCGGCCCGTCTCCTCCAGCACTTCTAGCGATGCGCCCATGCCCGTCATGCGGATGTATGGGGGACCTTCATTCCTGGTTGCGAGGATGTGGAACAATGCTGGCCATTGCAGGCCTTGCATCATGTCGAGGTCTATGATATGGACGCGGTCGCGCTGGTGGAAGGCCTCCAGGATGGCCTGGTTGGATGTGAAGTGGGAGAACTTGATGAAGGGTGAGATGTTGTTGAAGACGTGGAAAGCTGAGAGAATCGAGCGGTGGGTGATGAGAGGGGTGCAAATTCCCAGCCACGAGTTCATGACTCTGCTGGCCATGGCCTTGGCGAAGTAGGCCACCACCCTCTCGGCACAGGAAGGGCCGTATGGGGAGGCCATTTGGGTTAGCTCAAGCAACATTCTGTTAGCCTCGGCCAAGTTCTCCACGGAAATGGCTACTGCACACTCCAGCAGAAGTGTTAGTTGCCCCAAACCATGTTCATCTAGTCTGCTCAGACCTTTTCCCCCACTCTCACTACGGCTTCCTTGCTGGTTTCCAAGCCAATGGAGATCGTCATTGCCGTTGAAGCTGACATCTCTGCAAGTCCCACTTCCATACTCCCTCCTTGCACTCTTCCTTGCCCGCCACTCGCTGTGATCAGTCGGGAAGCCTTCAGCAGCGGCGGCCACGGTGGCATCCTCGGACAAGTTCTTCACAACTTGCTCCATCCACTCAGAGAGCTCAAGCTTCTCCACATGGGTGTAGCGCATGTCGGCGATGGGGGGCCTTAAAAGGATGGTAGGGTTTCCGGGGGCATGGTGACCCGCCGATGGGGAGAAGCTGATGGGATTATACTCCCACTGATCATGAGTTTGGATCAAGTCCAATGCTCCATGGACTTCGAACTCTCCCTTCATCATGGTCTTTGAAGTTTCCCTTTAATCAAATTAGGAAGTGTTGTATCAAGAGTCAAGACCAGGAGAGGGGGAGTTGTATGCTGGGGCCAAAGGGGGTTTATAAAGACCTTGCAGGCCATTCTTTCACAGTCACGGGAAATAGTCATTTTCTACTCCCCTGATTTTTTTAGTGCACCGCCGGCCAGCATAGAAAGACATATGCATGAAGGTGAATGGCTTAAGGCCAATCACACGTCACTTTGGTAGTGATTTTCTCATTAACAAATCTATGTTCCAACGTCTAAATGCACATTTTTCTATTCTTTTAAAGAGAGATCGCTACCTGTGGCAGTCACCATCATTTCATTGATGGTGACTCATCCTCCTCTTACGTTGCACGCCTGTTGGGAAAGCTGCTTCGTTCAAATTTTGATGAGCTTCTGAACGAAGGGAAACTTGGAACTTGCTCTGATTGGGCAATGCTTTAAAGCAGAAAATTAAAATACCGTGTGTTAGGAAGGTGACTGGCAACATGAACGGAAAAGATGCAAGAAATTATAAGAAAATGTATTTTCCAAGGTTGATTTTAAGATGCATGCTTTCCATGAAGATATTGCTTTCTTTTATTATTATCTGTATACTTCCATTATTATCTTTTATTTATTTTAACTTTGCATTTTATGGTCAACATTATCTCATATATTAATATCATTTCCTTTATTTTCTGTTCTTTTCTATTCCATCCCATTCTACCAATCGCCCTTTCACGAAAAGCTTACATGATTTTCATTACCATCTTGAAAGTAGTGGCTTGTTAAGAAAGGATGGTCAATCGGAGTTTGGGAGTGGTGAAATATCACAATACTCTAGGATTGATTAAAATAAACAGGGCACGTCTATTTCAAGTGTTTCTACCTAAAATTGAATAAAAAAATAAATTAAAATACAAAAAAAGATGCTAATGTGTGTTCCAGTTATGGAGAGACTTAAGTATAGAAGATATCAGAACAATTAGAAAGATGTGGAAAGAACAACTACCCACCAAATAAAGCTAAACAAATCCAATAGAATAAACTGTTTCTATGAGGGGAATATATGTCATAGAGGTTAGAGAAGATTTATGGTGCTCGATTTAGAGCTGTATCTATGCAGCTTGAGATTTTTGTTCGGAAATCGGCAGTATAAGAGCATGAAGATGCTTTTATGAGCACTTCAAAACGCGCTTCAGCCCCTTCGGGGCCAATCTCATGATCGAATCTGGACTTGAGCCTCAGACCAAGTCATTTGGGTATATCCTTTAGCCTAGTTTTAGTAGAATGGGTCTTTGGCTTTGCGAATCTTTCAACACACGCCATGTGATCGCTCAATCCAAACATCGGTGAAACTGTTTTTCCTCAGCAAAATTTTTTGGGAAGTTTAGAGTAACAACAACACAAGTGCCCATCTTGATCAATCTCCTGATATCATTCATAGAGCAGCACGACTAATAGAAAATACCAAGCTTCATTAGCAGCTATCAAACCATCAGAATCATTGAGAGATTTGTAATAAATCAAAAATTGTAGTCGGTG
>JAYJMB010017253.1:0-43840 GCA_036873735.1 Pouteria campechiana
ATTTAGGAATCAAATAGGTGCAAAAGATGAAGTATTAGGAGAATAAAATATGACATTTTGCATTCTCATCACTAATGTATGAAGAATCAGTTAATTTTGAGTTTGTAAGAGAAATTTATGATCAAAATACTAAAACTGCTACAAATGATGCAAACATTGGAGAAAATAGGTTGGGATAAAATAAACTATCACATATTATTTAAATTTTCTCATCATATGATTTTAAGTTATATATGCTCAAACATTCTTACAAATATTATGGTGATGAATAGTAGAAATAATGGATAAAATGCAGTAATTCATGACATGAGCATAAATTTTAAGTATTCACAAATATTTAAGTTATTTTGTTAATTGTTTCAATCTTGTGAATTCAAGCCTTAATGATGATTATAGAATGAATGAATAGGCATGGAATGTGTATTTAAGACCTTAAACTATGAGGTTTCTCAAGTAGGCTTGACTATGCCTTGGGACTTTAATTATATTAAGCATTAATTATTTTACATATTAATTCAAATTTTTAGGATGATTTAGTTTAGAAAGAATGAATTTATATCCATTCAAATCCAAAGTAGTTAAATGTACATTTCAGAAACATCAAGAATATATAGTAGTGAAATGCATATCTTTAATGTACTTATTAATCAAATATGCATCAAGTTTGGCAAACTTATCTCTTCTGTCACTTTCTTTTTCAATTTTTGCATTTGAGCTCATAAATGATAATGCCAATTTTGATTTTGATTGAAAAGATGATTTTGATTTCCCATCATTTTCTTCTTCTTCCATGCGCTCATTCCAAGCTTTTCTTGTATACACTTGAGAGATTCTTGCACTTTTTCTTTCATTAGCAAACTCAATCAGATATGAACATGTACAACAACTTAGTTAGTGTAATTCTTTTTAATATAAAGTAGTATGCATTTGAGAGTCTAGACTACATAGCAAAATGATATGCACTCCATTATTTTAAACAAATCATCCATTACTTAGATCATTTATTTTTTGTATGAAAATTTTCTCCTTCTAAGTTTTATGAATGCGGCAATTAGATTTTGCTAATTTTAGTTTGTATTGGATTAAATTTATCAAGAATTAAAACATATTCTTTGAACTAGCATATGTATGAGAACTAACTTCTTTGAAATCTCCAAAATGAATTGTATGCTAGATCAATCATTATTTTCATTTTCCTAGTTGTCTCAAAAGTACTATTTTTGTGTTTTAATTTTGCATCATGAATTTCATTTATTTTATTTTGTTCCAATCTATGCTAAACCTTGAAGTTCTATTCATGTGCACATGAAGCTATATTAGAGATAAATGAATTAAGATTGTAAATGTAGATGATGAAAAAGTATAAAGCCATTTGAGTTTAAAAATCATACTTGCACTTACCTTGTTTGACCTTTGGTTCCTGAATATTTTTTCTTCATCAATTATCTAGGAACCATTTATTTCTTGAAGGAGGTGGATATGTCTTCTTTTCTTCATCTTTATTTCCTGCACTCAAATCAATCTCAACAATTACATTAGTTTCATTTGAGTGCAAATCAGCTTGCGTCACATCTTCTTCTTTTGAGGATGGTTCCTCCTCAACTGTTGCTTCTGTAATTTCTTCTTCTTTTTTGCTGCTCTTCTTTGTATTCTTCCTTTTCTCTATCTTTTCTTGCACTCATGTTCAACTTAATAGAAAGATTAGTATCATCTTGTAGCAAATTATTTTACCCCTAAGAAATTGTCTTTAACCTATCTAACATTTCTCTTGTACTTTTACAAGTTACGACAAGGTTACAAATGGTGGGGTAGAGAGCATGTAGTAAGGCATTTATTGCCTTAACATTATCTTGTCATGCTCTCCCTTCATCCTCAACAAAGCCAATAAAAATATTTTTCTATAATCAGATCCATCATAAAATGCAAGTTGGAAGGCGGAGTATCCTTCGCAGAACATAAAGGATGATAGTATTGTGTTAGCCATGCAGATCTCTATAATTAGTTATGTAGCCTGCTCTGATACCACTTTTTGGGTCTAATAGGTTGGCTTAACCCAAGAGAGGAGGGGTGAATTGGGTTTATAAAAAATTCTTGCTTGTCCCCTATTTAAACAAAATCCCCTTTTTCGTGCTTGTGTGCAAGTGGTAATGGAATAAATAATGAAATAGTAAAGTGCAAGGAAAGTAAAGTAATCAAAAACAGCATACACACAAATAATATAATTTTTTTTACAAAGGTTCAGGTAACCTTCCTACTCCACTCTTCCAATAGCACACTCTCCTTGTGCCATCGATTCTACTATCTTATATAATAGAATACATTAGTGCTCCAAGTACTCTTCTAGATTCACTTTAGGAGGTGTACACAGTGCTCCTAATACTCTTCTAGATTCTAACTCTAGGGAGTGTCATAGTGCCCCTAACACTCTTCTAGATTCAAGCTTTAGGAGGCATACACAATGCTTGAAGTATTCTTCTAGATTCTAGCTCTAGGGGGTGTAAACTAGTACTCCTAGTACTCTTCTAGATTATAGCTCTATGGGGTGTACATAATACTCCCAGCACTCTTTTATTCAGATTTTAGCTCTAGGGGGCATAAACTAGTACACCCAGCACTCTTTTGGATTCCATCTCTAGGAGGCAAGAACTAGTGTTCCCAGCACTCTTTTGGTTTTCATGAGCTCACCAGGAAACTCACTAGTTTTAAAGATCACTAGCAAACTTAATGATTTTCCTAAGCTCACCATTAACTCAAAAACCTAGTTTCATGATCTAACCAAGAACTCTACCTTTCCAGGTATTTTGTGCACAAGGACATACCTCTATCTAGGTGGATGAGTACACACAGTTAAAACATAAATACAAATGATAAAACACTAAGCACATTATAATGAATTTGAACTCTCTTGATGTAGTATTGATGTGGTGTTGAAGCTCTTTAATCTTTGCAATACTTGGAGTAAAAACACTTGGGAGACTTGAATTGGTTTCCTTTTGGTTGATTCATCTTTGTCACTTAGAACCCTCAAGCTCTTTGATAATTTTTAATGAAGACTTGATCTGTGAATAGTCTCCTTGTAATACAAAAGATCTTCCCTGAATGTATTTGAAGAAGTAGGCCTTGAATGGATAAAATGATAAAGCTCCTGAATGATATTTGAAGATTAAAGCTTTTGACCTAGGGATGCAAAGATTTGTGGAACGTGTTAGGCTCAATTCCCTTTGCTTCTTCAACTCTTTCAACTTTTGAAATGTCCTAACACATCTCCTTAAATAGGTCTTGTTAAAAACCTAATCGTTGGAGAAGATGAATGCAAAAAATAAAGGTAGATGAGCAACATTAATGAAGAACAACGTTGAGGTTTTCTCCTATTAGAATGCAGTGTTTGGCTCTTAACTTTTGTAAAGTCTGCAACCTCATTCTTGACAGAGAAGAAGATGATTGCTCAAAAATATAAACCTTTTTGCAGAGCATTAAATCTTCCAATCATTTGAAAATAATAATTTTTTACTTAGTAAGTTACTATTGCACTGTTACTATAGCAAATCATTATAGTACACTTTGTCCAAGCATTCATCTTTGATGACACTTCATCTTTAGCTTTGTCTTAGATGACACTTCATTTTTAGCTTTGTCTTTGACAACACTATAGTGGTTTACTGTCACAGTTTATTATCATATAGCTACTATAACACTTTGTCTCAAGCTTTATCTTAGATGACACTTCATCATTAGCTTTGTTTGAGATGAATTTCTTTGTCCAATAACATATCAACACTGTAGTAAATCACTGTAACAGCACACCTAAACTGGAAAATTTTTGTACTTTTGCTACATTATTAGCTTGACACTTTTCATTATATTTTCCATCATAATATAATTATCCATATAAAATTTCATAAGTTGTAAAGCATTGATATGATTTTGTATCTCTAAACTCATTTAAGCACACATTCCTTTTCATTTAAGAAGATAACTCTTTGAGGCACATTAGCATATGATCTAAGGCATTATGATAAACAAAGTCTAAAATAATATGGAACAAGATGATTTCTCTTCTAGATTTATATCAAGATGTATATGCTTGTATAAATGATATCCCTAAAAAGTGCATACATTTTAAGCATATAATTCTGCATTTTAAGATTCCTATACTAGAAACATCATTTGCATAAATCCAGTCTATTCTAAGTTTTATTATCATCAAAATCATACATAATAATCCTAACACTTTGGAGTGCTTAAGTGTTTTATACTTTGTATTACTGCATTTAACTTTATACAAATCTGCTAGTGTAAGAGGCATTCTTTTGTACATTTTCATTTGTTATTTGGACAACAAGGAAGGGGCTTGCTTAATGTATTGTTGTTTATAGTAATCGAGTGAGACTTGCTGGGTACTTGTATAAGTTCGTTGGTGAACTTTGAAAACTAATAGTTGTAGAAGTTCATTAGTGAGCTTGTAAAACTAATAGGTGTTTAACTAATAGGCATTTAGTGGAACCTAAGTGCAGCAAGAGAGGCTAACTCAGAGAGTAGAGTAGGTGTCATGTTCGAGCCAAACCACTATAAAAATCCATGTATTCTATGCTATGTGATTAGTTACATTTGTTTTCAGCACTTTCATCTTTAATTTAGCCAAAATTTTTATAAGCTCCATTCATAACCGCACCCCCCCTCCCCTTGAGCTACCATTAGAACGGGACCAACATATAATAATCTCATTTATGGTTATACAATATTATAAGCATGTTTTCTTCATATGAACTTAAATATTCAAATTGATTTGGTTCAAAGCAATAAACTCATATTCATCCAAATCTAAAGTAATCAAATGTTGATTTAGTCATTTCAAAAATATCAAAAATGTATAGCAGGTCAATGCATATTTTCATGCATCAATCAAATATATCAAGTTTGGCAAGCCTATCCCCTTTGTTAGTCTCTTTCTCAATTTCTATATTTGAGCTCATAATTGATGAAGCCAATCTTGAATTTTTTATTTCAGCACTTGATTTCCTTTCTTCAGTTTGAAGTTATAGATTAAGAATATGATTTTGATTTCTTATTATTCTCCTTCTTCCATGTTCTCATTTCAAGCTTTTCTTCTTCATTAGTAAATTCAAACATATGTGAACTTATACTGCATTCTAATTGGTGCAATTCCTCTTCTAATATAGATTAGTACGCTTTTGAAAATCTTGACTACACAAGAGGGTGATAAAGCCTATCATACTAAGGCTTTAGAGGCATGTCTCAATTCATTTAAGGCTTTTGATAATATGCAATGATGATAATGAAATATGTCAATATATACATCCTCATTTTGAACAAATATTAATTACTTAGATTGTATACTTCCTATATGAAAGTTTTCTCCTTAGTTTTATAAATATAGCATCTAAATTTCACTAATTGACATTCGCATTAGATTAAATAAGAATTAAAGTAGATCCTTTGACAACAGTAAGTCAATACAAATACTTTGCTTTAATCATAACTAATATTGAATTCTTTGAAGTAGCATATTTGTGAATTACATTATGTAAATAAGAATATACTTCTTTAAACTTCAAATGTTAATATGCTAGATTACCATGTTTCCATTCTAATGAATTAATTATAAGTTTTCAATTAATTAGAACATGATTATATATTATCTTGAGATGTCATAGTGTTTTAAAGTTCTAAATGAATTATATGCCTGCTTAGCATACTTATCCTCAAAATATATTGGTTGAACTTTAAGAATTTATTCATATACAAATGAAACTACATTAGAAGCAATTGAATAAATGTTCTAAATGCAGACTACAATAGGATATAAAATTATTTAAGTTTGAATAGCATACCTACACTTACCTTTCCTCCTCGGCCTTAGGATTTTGTGAATGTTGTCTTCATCTAGTGTTTAGGAACCATTGCCTTCCTGGTGGAGTTGGTAGTTCTTCTTTTCTTCATTTTCTTTCTTCAATCCATAACTCCTTGCTGAGATAAGATCATTCATATTTTTGAAGGAAGAACACTTCTTCTTCTCCTTTTTCTTCCGTACTCTTGATCCTCTTTTTCTTTTCCTTCTCTTTTCTTCTTTCTCCAAATCTTCTATATTCTCATTCTTCTCTTCAACTTGCTCTAAATTTTTGCTTTTAATAGCAAGTCCTGCTTCACAAATTTTGCTTTCTTCATTATTTTCTTTTCAATTTCTGCATCATTACTTGCCAAATCTTTTTCTTGGATGTCAATTTCTTCTTGAGATTCATCCCCCTCAATTTGTGATAGTTCTTTAATCTGCAATTCTTTTACTCTCATAGATTCTTCATTTTTATCTTTTTCTTTCTTCTTCTTCTTCTTCTTCTTCTTCTTTCTTCTTTTGGAGGTTGCTTCTCCTTTTCTTCTACTTCTTTTTGGTTGGTTCTTACACTCAATTTATTCTCAATAGAGGAGTTAGTTTTACTTAAGTGCAAATCGATATGCCCTTCCGAAACTGCCTTTAACTTGTTCATCATTTCTCTTACATTTTTATAAGTTAAGACATGTTTACAAATTGTAGGGTAAAGAGCATGTAGTAAGACATTCATTGCCTTGATATTGTCTTGCCGTGCTCTCTCTTCATCCTCAGTAGAGCTAATGAAAACAATTTTCCAAAGATGAATGTCATTGGCCATAAGATTAATTTCTAGTCTCCTCATCCATTTTGCATAGTTGGATCCATCAAAATATGGAAGGATAGAAAGTCCTTTAGTGAACATAGAGGATGATAATACTAGGTTAGCCATTTGGGATCTCTACAAATATTTATGTAGCCTTCTCTAATACCACTTTCTAGGTCCGCTAAACATGGCTTAACCCAAAAGGGAATGAGTGAATTGAGTTTATAAAAATTTCTTGCTTAACCTTGGTTTAACTAACTTCCCTCATTTTGTGCTTTTGTGCAATTCATTATGAAATAATTAATAAGATAGTAAAATGCAAGGAAATAAAGCAATCACAAAAAACACACACAATATAAGGTGGTTTAGGAAACCATTTCTATTCCACTCTTCTAAGAGCACACCCCTTGTGCCTTAGGCTCCACTATCTCACTATAATGGAATTACAAATAGTGCACCAAGTACTCTACTAGATTCTAGCTTTAAGAGGAAAAAACTTAGAGCATCCTTTGTTATTCTATCATACCAAAATGCCTTGAAGTGATTATTGAACCTTAGACTATTTTTTCTTATGCATTTTGAAATTCCCTTGGACAATTCATGAGTTAAAATGTATTGCATTTAGTTCTTGAAATTTTCTTTTCCCTTGATTTGAATTCCTCTTTGCAAATTTAGAGTAGCTTGTAATTTTACATGTTAGGACCATCTATTCTCACTCATATCTTTATTCGTTATCAAAATCCAACTATAAATCCATGGTTCGGACTCAACATTCTCCTTTTTTTAATGATAACAAAATATTAAATATCTATCTCTTATAAAATAAATAAAAAGTCATACTTAGTATTAGGGATTCCTCTCTTTGAATATTAGACTTCCAAAAATAAATTGCCCTAATTCTTCACCATTTTGGCATAATAAAAAAGGAGTGAAAGACTTAAAATGTATTAGAGCAAAATACTGAACTATATGATGACATGTAATAAGTGGTACACACAATGACATAAGAAAAAATTAAATTTCTTGAAGTGTATGCAAAATGAGATTTTATGCAATGAATTATTTATTGAAAATATATTTAATTACAAATACATATTTGTTAACTTGAACATAACTTTTCCACCAAATTTATTTTGTGCAATGATTTTTTCTACTGTAAAAATAGTTATATTCAATGAATAAATTGGTCATATAAAAAATATTAAAATACATACAAAAAAATTAACATTTGATTTATTACGTCAAATTTATTGATTTTAAAAATATCATACACTATAAAATTTGTTATTACTTTAAAGCATATTATTTGATAATTTAATTCAATAAATTCATGATTGTAAATAAGTTTGTTCCAAATGAAATTTTTTCAACTTATAAATTAGAGAATCTTTGTTATTTATATTTTAAATCAATAAAAATTTGGTACAAAATCAATAAGTTTATTTATAAGAAATTAAATATTTATAGCCATATGTCAGAAAATCTTTATTATTTGTGTTTTAATTGAAAAAAATATTTTGTTCCAAATAATTTTACTCACAATAAAAGTTTTGTTACCCATTGCATAAAGATGTTTCATTTTTTATTATTTAATAAAATGAATTTATTTTTTCCGCTAATGTTATTTGTAAAAGAAATTAAGCATCAAAACATATTTTGGTGCAAAAAAAATATATTTTAGGTAACAAAATTTCATTTACAATAAAAGGTTGTTGCACGCAATGACATTTCTTGTAGTAATCCTAGAATTTGAAAAATTATGGTAATTATATCAACAAGATTTTAAAAAATGACCAAAATGAGGCAAAACAAATGACTTAAGATACTATCTTTAAGATAAAAGAAAATTCGCTATAATACAGATATCTTGAATGAAAAATATACTTAAGAATACAATACTATATAATACTTGATTCTAATCATATTCTCCCACGTTTCATTTCTAAAAATCTTGGGTTGTACTTCTAAAAATATCTCATAATAATATATAGTATATACCAAATATCTTTGGAAAAATCAAGATAAAAAAAAGGCCACAATAGGAGCTTTTGAAAAGTATCAAATTATAAAACCATAATTATTTTATTTCACTCTATCTAGACACACGCCCACATATATTATTTTACGAAATACAATAAAAATTTTATTGCACATAGTACATACAATTTACTTTTTGTTGCATTTAATTTAAAATAAACCTAAAAAATATACTATTTTTAAAATTCATAAATTCATAGATTTTTCATTTGCCACACAAAGTATATTGTATTAAAATTAAATGCAATGAAGTTTTCGTTGAATTAGTTAAATAAATATAACATAAGTTACGTTGTTGTTAATTTAACTCTTATTGCAATTAAAAATACATGATTTTTAATCATTAAAAAATATAAACCCTCAAACGAGCTACACAAACGTGCATTTGCACAGAGTTTGTTATATCCTATGAAAGTGGCAATATAATGATAACAAAGACCTATTAATTACCCTTGTTATGCATTTACAATGGATAGACGCGACATTGCACTGCATTCTCGTAGCCACGTGATCATTGATGCATGAAATCCGCACCACTAAACTTGGTAAGCATGATAGCTGAGTAAGTCTGCTAACCCACGAAAATTATTTGGACAACTAATATACATTACGCAATATCAATAGCAACCATATATGGCTGCCTACTAAAATGAGTAAAAGTATAACATCCTGTCTTTTTTTTTTCTTTTTTTCTTTTTTATACCGAAGTTGATCCATTTGATTACTCTGAATTTTTATACCAATCTTATGTTCCACTTAGATAATAGGTTGTTAGTTAAAAATAGTGTGGCATGTCTTGGGCTCTAGATGTATTCTCAGTTAAAACATAGAACGATAGTAATTTTTTTATAAATAGGTTATCAACTAAAGTATATTTTCAGTTGTTTCAATCAAATAAATGCGAGTTTCTTGTTAAGCCTTTGTAAAGAAATTAGGTGGCCATATATCAAATTAAAATGGGTATTATTTTGCAAATAATCAAAATAATATCTAGAAGACCCTAAGTGGTTGTAGAAAAATAAAATAGAACAATAGAAAATGGAAAGATTCTTATTAAGCCTTGGCAACCCAATTAAATGGCCATATGCCAAATCAAAATGATTATTATTTTGATTAGCTGATGGGTTGGATTAAAATCGAAGGAAATAAAAGAAATTATAACTCATGCAAACAAAGAAAGAGAAATAGACTCACGAAATCAAAAACTAGATGGCTAATGTTAACTATCCTAGTTTGTTGATGCTTAAGTGATGCAGATTATTATTAAAATTGGGGTAAGTAGTACACCATTGGAACTTTCCATACTTGTTCTACTTAAATGAGCTTGTAGATCCCAAAGGCATGCACTTAAAAACACAAAACAATGTAAGATTATGAAAATAACATGAATGTACAAGTGGAAGAATAGGAAATTAAATAAAGCACGTAAGCACATGTAAGCACATTAGACAATAAGTACACTAAGAAATTTAGTGGTTTGGCCCAAACTCAATGCCTATGTCACTCTCCAAGGTGTCTCACCTTGAGTTCATTATCCACTATAGAATCATACTTCCACTAGTTTCTCCAAGTTTACCAAGAACTCTTATAGTGCCACTTAGTTTCTTTGAGTTTACCAAATAACTCTTATAGTGCCACTTAGTTTCTTCCAGTTTACCAAATAACTCTTATAATATATTATTACAACAATGATAATCTTTTCTTGCTAACAAAAATCTTAAAAACACAAAAAAAAGTATACAAGCAAAAGCCTCTAAAGTTTATACAAGTGAAAGCACAAAAGAAATAAGCTAAAATTACCCTAAAGATTGTTGAAGAGGTTATTATTTATAGTAGAGATAATGCACTTTTAGCACTTATCGTAGCTGTGGATTGGAAAGACTTCTTTTAAGTTTTTGGTCATGTTTTAATATTTGATTTCTGACTCTTTTCCAAGTCCCAACACTTTATACATATAATTTGGAGTGATTTTTAGTTGTTTCTAAGCACTTTCAATAGCTATTTACTCTTCCAATGGATATATATATATATAAGTATTAGAAATAATTGTTAGGGGTGACCAAATCTATCGCTTCCTCTCTTATATTGTTACTGGAAATAGTTTAATTGACATACTTTTGTTGCTTTAGGCATTTCATCTATCAGTTCTAAGTTTTATAGATATCAACCCAAAAGACTCAACAATCCTTTGTGACCTATGTAGCTTTCTTTTTAGGTTCCTCTATTACTCCAGAACTTAGTAAAACTTCATTAGCTTTAAATTAAAGTTATCAATAAATTTTGTTATCTTTAAAATCACATTTTTAAATTCAAAAAAGAAAAACCTTGCCATGATACTGAAAGCTTTAACACCTCAAAAATGTTAATACCTTGCAATCCTCCAATCTCATATTAGTGAGACTAAAAGTTGTTATTATTGGTCCTTTTGGCATGGTGGAACTCAAGGAATACACAAAATGAAAATAATAAGAATATATTACACTTTTGGGTAGTGTATGAATGAGAGTATAGGGGAAGCTTTTGTAATCCTTGAAGCTCGCTTCTAAGTAGATAATCATCCCTTTGTGTTTTTTATGAAGCTCTTGGATGAGAATTAATGAAGGTTGAAAGCTTTGGCTTTGAATTGCAAAGATATGCAAAGGTTAAAGCTTAACAATCACTCATGAATGTCCCAACTTTATGTTGAACCAAACTTCCTTGGATTGATTTTGATGATGAATGTGTTTAGCCAACTAAGTTTTGATGATAAACAAAAAGCATATGAGTGAATAGTTAAGCTATTAACTATTATTTCCAATTGTATAATAATGAATAATATGTCAGGGAAATAACTAAAGTGGACAATGCACACAAGAGAAAATCAGAGACAAGATCTACCATGTATAAAAGGAAGAAAATGTAAATGCTCAAAAGAGTATAACAGGCATCATATACAAGCTTCAAAGTCACTTTAGATGCATTCTCAATTACTGCCAAAACCAATCAGATTGATGCCCAAGTTCGAACACAAACATGACTTCAAAAACATACTTCAAAAGAAGAGAAATATTGTTCAAATAAAGTGAAGCCAAATTCTAGATTCAAGAAATGGTTTGGACATTGCGGAACTAAGTTAAGACACTGTGAAGACTGGTTCAAATGTAGAACCAAGTTCAGACACTTGTGAAGTATGAAGTCAAGGTGCTGGAAGCTCAATGCCAGTTTCAGACATTACTAAAGTTAGTCTAATGCATCTCAAAAGTCCAAGTCTAAAAATCTTAACTCTAAGCTTTGGACATTGCTATTGTGGGGTTAGTTAGTCCAAAATTTAACTTTGGACATTGCCAACTCATTTCCAGATGAAGCCAAAGTTCTCTCATGCAGGCAAATCAATTCACGCCACTTCTTAATCTAGAATTTTACTTTGAACACAGTGAAGTATTTTTGGACAAAGCTTAGTGAAGTCTGTTACAAGCTAAATGATTCATTCTATCCGAAATTATAACTTTTGACAATGCCAAAAGCCTTCAAACAATGAGAACCCATGAGAACACTTCAATGGGTAGAAAATCTTAATGATTTGCTTGTATATAATGAATATCATCTTCTACAATGGGTAGATTTTAAATCCCAGTTTAAAAGGAGTAAAGAGAAGTCATTCAAGATAGTTAGAAGAGGAAAAGACAAGTTAGAAATTTTCTAAAAGAATTTACAAAACATTTACTCAGACTTTAAAGTTTTTCTTCCAAATCCAATGTGCAAAAATCCATCTACATTTAAAGAACATCCTTTGCAACAACTTTCAAAGTTCGATATTTATTGTGTTTATTGCAACATATTTATTTCTATTGCATGTTTATTTCTATACAAATCAGCCTATGTAAGAGGCATTTTTATTATACATCATTCTTTATTTGATACAATAAGCAAGGGGCTTGCTGATTGTGTATATGTTTGTTGGTTAGCTTGGAAATTAATAATTGTAAAAGTTCATTAGTGAACTTGGAAACCAATGGTTGTAAATTTTTGTTGGTGAGCTTGAAAACTAACATGTGTAAAGTTTGTTGGTGAGCTTGTAAAATCAATAGGTAATTAGTAGAACCTAACTGCAATAAGTAAGGCTGACTTAGAGAGTGGAGTAGGTGCTGTGTTGGGCCGAACCACTATAAAAATACCACTATTCTGTGCTATGTGATCTCATCTTTTCAACACTTCAATTTTTATATTGGCTAAAATTTTTAAAAGCTCAAGTCCCCCCCCCCGAGCCATCATTTGAATGGGACCAATAATTAGTATCAGAGTAGGCTTCAATAGTTACTCTTGATAACTGAATATTTTAAACTACTTGAAGTGATCCCTATGGCCAATACATTCTACAATATCATAACTGAAGGACAATCAACCAATAGACCCCCAGTTTTTTATTACACCAATTATGGGTACTGAAAAATGTGTATGCTAAATTTCTTGATAGCTACTAACTATAAGTTATGAAAAATAATCAAAGATGGAAAGAGTTTCACAAACACAGAAGACAAATACACTGCTGAAGACATTGTACTAGTAGAAAGAGATGTGAAAGCTAAAAATAACCTCTATTATGCATTATCACCTTTTGTGTTTGAAAAGCTTTTGGTATATGATTCTACAAAGGAAATTTGGAACAAACTAAAAGTCACACATGAAGGTACTAACCAAGTCAAGTAGACTAAAATTAATATACTTTCGCAGGAATAGGAAGCCTTCCACATGCATGATAATGAAATCATATCAAAAATGTTCAAGAGGTCCCAAAAAATCACCAATGGGTTGAAAGGTCTTGGAGAAAAGTATGAAGAACCCAAAATGATGAAGAAGATCTTGAGATCTTTGCCAAGATAATGGATGGCAAAGGTCATAGCAATCCAAGAGGCTAAAGATCTAGACAAAATGATAGTAGAAGAACTTATGGGTTCTCTCATAAACTATGAAGTTCTTATGAAGCAAAAGGCTCTTGAAGAGCCAAAGGGAAAGAGAAACATCACTCTAAGAGCTTCCGAGAGTGAAGCTTCAACAAGTGGAGCTGAAAACGATGACGACATGGCAATGTTGAGTATAAAATTTAAGACCATGTTTAAGAAGAAGACTAGAAGCAATTCCAGAAATTTCAGAAACAAAGATAAAAGAAAAGATATCCTCACCTACTATAACTATGGCAAACTTGGCCACATAAGATATGATTGCCAAGAACCTGCCAAGGAGGGGAGCAACAACAGAAAAGATATAATTACTACAATGATAAGAAGAACAACAAAAACAATAAAAAGAACTTCAAATAGAAGAAGAAAGCCCTTGCAACATGGGAAGCTCTCGAGAATATGCTACATGAAAGTGCAAGTGACAGTGAGGATGAACGCAAAGTAAAATTCAGCAGACTATCACCAACAAAAGGAGATTAGGAAGACTACCACATCAGAATCAGCTTCATGGCTATCTATGAAGATGAAGTAATTTTTGAATCAGAATCTCCTAGAATTAAAAAGTCTATATGCTAATTTCAAAGCTTTGAAAGCCAAATATAAGGAGACTAAAAAGGAGTTGTTTAAAATGACCAATGAATGCTCTAAATTAAAAGATAAAAACAATTTGCTCCAGTAAAATGTAGTACCTAAGAGGAAGTATAGGACATTACAAGAGATGATGATGACCATGTTGAGTGAATACAATCTATCATAATATTTTTGACTTGAAGCTATGAATACTGCTTGTTTTGTTATCAATAGAATTCATACTAGGCTAATGCTCAACAAAACTCCATTCAAGTTGTAAAATGGTAAGAAGCCTAACATGTCATTTTTCTATACTTTTGATTGTAAACATTTCATTCTTAACAATGAAAAGGGAAACCTTGGAAAATTTGATAGCAAATCTAATGAATGGATATTTCTTGGATATTTCATTATTAGCAATGCATTTAGAGTCTACAACTTGAGTAGTATATCTATAGAGGAGTCTATTTATGTGAAATTTGATTAATCTACTAACTGCTCAAAAATAACAAGTGATTCTGATGATGAAGTAGATAGATTCATAATAGACATGGAGAGAATGAATCTGCAAAATTAAGATAAGCATGCTCCATAGACAAAAAAAGTAATAGATGAAGTAGACAGACAAACAAATTGAATCATCCACAAGTGAGGTAAATGAAGGAGGTAACTCTTCTCTTCCTAGAGATTGGAGATTCATGCATGCTCATTTTGAAAACTAACTAATTGGTGATGTGTACAATAGAGTTAGGACTAGATTATCTTATCACCAAGTATATGGTAACTTTGCTTTTATTTCTCAAATAGAGCCAACCTGCATAGACCATGAATTAGAAGATAAGAAGTGGATTTTGGCTATGCAAGAAGAATTGGACTAGTTTAAAAGAGATAACATGTGGAACTTAGTTCGAAGACCTAACCATTAAGCTATTATAAGAACCAAATGAGCCTTTGGGAACAAACTTGATGAATCTAGTTTAGTAGTGAAGAATAAGGCAAGGTTAGTAGCAAAGGAGTACTGTTAAGAAGAAGGAATAGATTTTGAGGAGTTTTATGCCCCTATTGCTAGGATTGAATCCTGTTCGCATTTGCATCTTTTATGAATTTTAAATTTTACCAGATGGATGTCAATTCTGTATTTTTAAATGGTTTCATCAATAAAGAAGTTTATGTGGAATAACTCCCTAGGTTTGAAGATTCTCATGATCCTAACCATGTCTTTAAACTCAAGAAAGCCCTTTAGAGATTAAAGCATGCTTCAAGAGCATGATATGAGAGGCTAAGCAGATTTTTTATTAAGAAATGTTTCTCAAGGGGTAAAGTTGATACCACATTCTTCATTAAGCATGCTATGAATGATATTCTTATTATGCAAATATATGTAGGTGACATTGTATTTAGAGCTACTAATGAAAACCTTTATCAAGAATTTTCTAAGTTAATGCCGAGAGAATTTGAAATGTGTTTGATTGGAGAATTGAACTTCCTTTTGGGGCTACAAGTGAAGCAAACAAAAGTAGGAATTTTAATCCACCAAGCTAAATATATAAAAGAACTACTAAAGAAATTCAATCTTGAGGATGGAAGAAGATATGGAATGCTAATGAGCACTTTCATCAAATTGGACAAGGACGAAAAAGGTAAATCTATTTGCCAAAAACTTTATAGAATTATGATAGGATCTCTATTGTATATTACTGCTAGTAAGCCAGATATTATGTTTAGTATCTGTATGTGTGCTAGATTCCAATCATATCCTAGAGAATCATATCTTACTACTTTAAAATAAATCTTTAGAGACCTCTTAGATACTACAAACCTCGGTTTATAGTATCTAAAAGGTTCAGATTTTGAGTTAGTTAGGTACTTTGATACTGATTTTACTGGTTATAAAATAGATAGAAAGAGTACCTCAAGTATTTGTCCATTTCTTGAAAACATGACCATCTCATGGTTCTCTAAGAAATAAGCATTTGTCGCACTATCAACTACCGAGGCTGAATATTTTGCAGCTGGGAGTTGTTATGCTTAGATTCTCTAAATGAAATAGTAGCTGGATGACTATGGACTTAAGTTTTTTGATATGCCCATTCGATATAACAATACCAGTGCTATACATCTGACTAAGAATCCTATTATACATTCTAAATCTAAGCATATAGAGATCCGGCACCATTTCATTAGAGATCACATCTAGAATCACAATGTCTGCTTGAAATTCGTACAAACTAAAAAACAATTAGTAGACATTTTTACCAAGCCACTCCCAGAGGAGAGATTCTGCATGATTAGAAGAGAGTTAGGTAGGTGTGATAGATCCTCATGCATAATGCTTATGTCTTGAACATCACATTTTGGTTGTGAATACTTGATTTGAATGCTTATAGTTTCTGCTTTCATATGCGATAGATGCATGTCTTAATATGATGTGCAACTTAAAATATTTCAAACATAGTTTAAGACACACTTTTGGACATTATGAAACTTACCTTCATAAAAGATTTTCAAATGCAATTCATTTCCATCTAAAACCATTATTTATGTCAAAAGTTTGAAATTCTACCTTATGTCTAAAATCTCATATCTTCATCCAAAACATGACTAACTTACTCATTGAGCCTAAAATTGCATTCTTTCATTTGACTAGTCATTTTCAAGACAACGCACCCCTTTCCCTGCCAAATTAACCATTTTTGCATTGGAAACCTCTTCATCAACCTACTTTTAGCAAATCTATTTATTCTTATCTAGAGAAAAAACATTGCCTAGAATCATCTTTATCTTCTCCTCTCGCAAACAAAACCTATTCATCACCATTTGCAAGATGGTGTGGACAGAGTTTGCTAGAAGAAGCAAAGAAGAATCTAAAGACTTCAATTCATTGAAGTAGAGCAGTTTGAATAAATAAATTTTTGAGAAGCCATGGATTGGAGATGAATCGTCAGAAATAGTTTAGAGCATCTCTGAAGATAAAGATCAAGCAATAGAATAGATTTTTACAAGAGATATTATGTTCTTAAGATGTGCAAAGATGTACTTTGAAGGATATAAGAATCATAAAAGTATAAGCCAAATAGCCCAAAGCTTAACTCAACCACATCTATAGGCTAATACAGAGGAAGGAAAAAAGAAGAGCACAAGTCACAGTAGCATCACCCCTTCCCCCATCCAAACTTTGGCTCTACAGATGTGACCTTCCCAAAAATAATGGACGCATGCCTATGCATGATTCCAAACTTTTTTGAAAGATTATAATCAAGCTCTACGCCAACCTTTCTACCTCCTCTATTTCTTCTATCCATCCCATTCCTATTGCACTTCTCACAATCTAATTGTAGCTCTATTTTGATTTCTATTGCACTCCAATTGCTTTCATTATAAATTTGTTTGCACTGAAATAACTTTGCTTCTAACTTTGTTTGTACTAAAATGCAATGAAATATCTTTCTATGTTACTTTTGAATATTTTATCTTGATGCACATTCTATGTTACATTTATTTTCTTTCCCTCACACCTTTTGATAATGAGAAAAATGGGGAGAAATAAGAGAGAAATAAAGGAAAAATTGCTTATTTAAATAAATTAGAATCAAGTGCACTCATTTAAGGGAAGAAATTATGTCTAACTAACTATCTAATAAAAAGAGGAAGAAAATTAAAAATAATTTGCATAGTTATAAGATTATCTATCAAGATTGTTTACTTAATAAAATATATGCATTCATTAAGGGAGAGTTATGAGAAAACCATCTTATGTAATGCACATTATTAGGGGGAACTATGTACATTTGGTTATGAATGAAATACTTTTGATTTCAATTCTATTTAGTTCCCATGCATGTATGATCATGTTATATATGTTTGAAAGGTATTTCACTTAGATGTTTTGTCATCATAAAAAAAGAGGGAGATTGTTGAACCAAACCTCCTTTACTTGTATTGATTTTGATGATGAACAAAAAGCATATGAGTGAATAGTTAAGCTATTGAGTATTATTTGCTAGTGTACAAAAATGAATAATATGTCAGGGAAATAACAAAAGCGGACATCTCGCACAAGAGAAAATCAGAGACAAGATCCACCATGTATCAAAGGAAGAAAACATAAAGCTAAAAGGGTATGGCAGGCATCATATACAAGCTTCAAAGTCACTTTTAATGCATTCTCAATTGCTGCTGAAACCAATTAGAATGATGCCCAAGTTTGGACACAAACACAACTTCAAAAAAATACTTCAGAAGAAGAGAAATGCTATTTGATAAAGTGAAACCAAATTTCAGACTCAAGCAAAGGTTAAAACATTGCAAAACTAAGTTTGAACACTGTGAAGACCGGTTCAGACGCAGATCTAGGTTCAGACGCAGATCTAAGTTCAGACACTTGTGAAGTATGAAGTGAAGACATTGGAAGCTCAATGCCAGTTTTGAACATTGTTAAAGTTAGTTCAATGGTTTTAAAAGTCCAAGTTTGAAAATCTCAACTCCAAGCTTCAAACATTGCTATTAAAGGGTTAGTCAATCTGAAATTTAACTTTGGACACTACCAATTCATCCCTAGACAATGACAAAGTTCTCTCGTGTGGGCAAAGCACTTCATGCCACTTCTTAGTCTAAAATTTTACTTCAAACATAGAGAAGCATTTCCAAACAAAGCTTAATGAAGTCCATTTTAGGTTGAACGATTCATTTAGCCCAAAATTATAACGTTGAAAAATGTTAAAAGCCTTCAGACATGAGAACCTATGATAAGCTCATAATATATCATATTTTTATATCTAAATTCACATATTTAAGATCCCCTTTTAATGTATTTTCAATGGTTTATATTGACATTTAAGTGAATATTACATTACTAGAGTTTGTTTTGTTGCATACATAAAATTTTGTAAAATGAAACTGCAGATTACGAATGGCATCATTTTAAAGTAATTTTTGGGACTGATGGAGGCATATTTGGCAAATGTATTCAACATGAAAGTTTTAAATTTTATTCTTATATTTCCAATGCATCAAGAATCACATGAGTCTAATTTTATATGAGAAAGTTATGGCTAAATAGTGCAATTATCTTTAGAGCTTAACATTCATCTCCTAATTCATCTGACAAAATGTGTCACTTTGAGGGCCCATGACTCATAGTAGATGGATGATTCAGACAACGTTATCAACATAAATGTTATACATCAGAAATTATCTATCTAATGCAAAAAGAATCATGTAATTTCAAGTTCAAATGAGAAGGTTATGATTAAAATACTAAAACAACTCTAGAACTACTTCATCTATAGTAAGTAGAGATTCGTCTGTAGGTAGCAGAACTTTATTTGTAGACTAACCATAGACAAAGCGGATTTGTCTATAATAAATTGTAGGAGGCATGAATTTTTTTATAGACTAATCATAGACAAAGTAGATACATCTTTAGCAAGGCTACTTTGTCTGTATCTTTGTCTAAGACAAAGTTTAGAATGCAGAAAGTTCAGAAAATGTAGAAAATAGTCTTGGGATGAAATAGAAGTGTGAAACATTAAAATTTCAGATATGTTGAATTACATGTTGTTGTCCAAACTAAGATTTAAGAAATCAACAATGTATTTTTAGCAATTGGGTCCCACAATAGTTAGCACTTGCAATTATTTGAGTTAGTTTTGGAAGCAAATTCCTTTACACAAGTTGCTAAAATTTTCTAAAGCTCGAAATGCCTATTGCAATTTTAGGAAGGCATCATTGGAAACAAGTTGTGCAACAATTTTTCTATTTTGAAACTCCTAGTTTTACACATGGAAGCTATCTAGTGGAAAGATAGGGTTATTCTTAGAAGAGGATCTTTGTGCATAAAGGAATTGCAATTCGTGAAGGAGTTCTACTAAAACCTTGCAGCTTGGGTCATTTAAAGACATCAAGAAAAGAGTTTAATCACATAGTTAAGTATAGGGAGAGAAGTTTTTCAAGGGAGCAAGCAAATAATTTTGAGTTCTATAATCATACATATTTTAGAGAGTTTTATTATCAACTAAATTCCTTTTTCTGGAGCAATGATGTAGCCCTCCATGATATTCATTGTTAACAGAGATTGTTGGTTTATTAATTCAATGTTATGTTGTTTCATTCATTGTATATAATGCAATCATCTAATTTATTTAATTTTTTGATCACTAATTATGTGAATTAGCTTAATTATCTTTGATTACATGGTTGAGGTAGACGTCATATGCTAAACCATGTACTATGCTCTTTTTAATGAATGAATTGATGGTTAAGGTAGATGACATATGTTAAACTATGCTGCTTGGTTCATTAAAGTTCTTCTGATCTTCATGAGTTTTCAATCTCAATTACACTACACACTATAGGTAATTGGAATGGGAGAAAATTTTAATTTAAACCCAGATGCCTAACAATAATAATCATACAGTGGATAGAATGAACCCAAGGTGTTGAATTAACACTAACATCTCAACAACAATGAATATCATTGAGTGGTGAAGTTAGATCCTCAGACTCTTACAACCTGAATTCTCTTTTACACTAATTACTATCATTATTTTCTGTTATCTCACATTATACTTTTAATTACTTAGTCTTTAATTTATCTTATTTAGTGAGGACAACTTATTTTTAGTAACTAGACATAATTGAATCAGTTTGATAGTTCTTTGTGGGATCGACCCTTGCTTTGGACACTATACTATTATCCACTCGTGCACTTACGAGAAATTATAATTTGACCATTACATTTTTCACATCATTGCCAAGGAACAGGTCTTAAATTTATTTGATTAATTTAGTTACAATTTTTATTTTTAGTTGTTGTAGTTTATTTTATTTAGGATTTTTAAATTCTTTCTTTAATTCTTTTCAGAATTGTGAATGTAAGGAAGACGATCACTAAATCCAGTATTGTTGCCCTTGAAAAATCACATTGACAAAATAGAAATATAGACAAATAACATAAGTGAAGAAGACATTCAGATGGCTGACAACATGGAGAATCAAGTAGCTCAACATACTCAATAGCTTATGAAAGCGTTTGCATGCCCAACTATTAGAATCTCACCTTCATGCATTCTTTTGAATAATAATGCTAGGAATTATGAGTTGAAGCATATACACCTTAACATGCTTCCTTCTTTTCATGGTATAGCTACAGAGGATCCTTTAACATTCATGCATGATTTCCATACAACTATTCAGACTTTTCCTTTGGATGGTTTAACTGAGGATCAGCTACACATGAGATGTTTTCCTTACACCTTGAAGGATGCAACTTAAACATGGTTGGTGACATTCACTCCTAGATCATTGACTACATGAGATGCAGTATATAACAAGTTCATTGGTAAATTTTATTCTCATGCTAAAATTACAGAATTTAGAAGTAAGATTACCACTTTTTCTCAAATCGATGGGGAAGCATTCCATGAGGCATGGGAGAGATTTAAGGCATTACTTATTAAATGTCCACACCATAGATATGCTCTTTAATTGCTCAATCAATTTTTCTATGATGGACTGATGCAACCATGCCAAGCTATGGTTGATAATGCTACAACTAGAGCAATAAGAGAAAAGATCCCATAGGAGACATGATCTATATGAGATGCTTGGATCAAACTCCTAATAGAAGAGTGCTAGAGGTAGGTCTAGAAGAGTTTATGAGATCAACTCTAAAATTGATCTTTCTATGCAAATGTCAGAGATGGTGAAATAGATGAAGGTGATGTTCTCTATGATAGTGAACTTGAAGCAACCTATCCCAACTAAGGTTTGTTCAATTTGTGTTAATTTAGGATAGTCACATAATATTTACCCTTTCAATGAAAATTTTATAGGAGTTTTCAGAGCAAGCAAACGTAATGAATTTCTAATGGCCATGTATGATCCTTATTTGAATACTTATAATCTTGGTTAGAGAAATCATCCAAACTTTTTATGGAATAATAGCCATAATTATAATCAAGTTGGAACTTCTTTTTAACCCAAGAGACACACTCTTGAGGAGACAGTTCAAACTTTTATCCAAGCAACTGAATCATGATTTTAGAATGTTGACGCATCAATAAAGAAAATAGAAATGCAGTTGGGGCAGATTACAAAAGCTGTGCAGACCACACTCCTAGAAAGTTGCCAAGTTAGCCAAAGCAAGCAAAAGCAGTCAGAACATTGAGAAGTAGAAAGGTAATTAATAATCAAGTTGGTAAAGAATTTGATGAATCTAATATTTTTGCAGGAATAGATGATGGAAAGAAAAAGGTAGATGAGGAAGTGCATTCAATGAAGGTTGTGTTTCCAATAGTTGACCCTCCAATCAATTATAAGCCACCGCCACCTTATGATCCACTAGTGTCTTTTCTAGGAAGATTAAGGCAAAGCAAATTGGACAAATTATCTTTTGATATTTATGATATCCTTTCCAAGGTTAATATTAACTTACCTTTGCTTGATATGATTGAACATGCATACTTATGCTAAGTTTTTGGAGGAACTAACCTCAAGGAAGCATAAGTATGAGCGTCATGAAAAGTTGATAGTTGTAGAAGTAGCTAATGCAGTTCTATAGACAAATCTTCCTCCAAAGTTGAAGGACCTAGGTAGTTTTAATATCACAATC
This sequence comes from Pouteria campechiana, assembly GCA_036873735.1. Lineage (NCBI taxonomy): Eukaryota > Viridiplantae > Streptophyta > Magnoliopsida > Ericales > Sapotaceae > Pouteria > Pouteria campechiana. Next base: position 22,806 of record JAYJMB010017253.1, read on the forward strand.
ACTGTTGGAGGAATGAATAAGGTAAAGGCCATATTGTATTTAGGAGTAAGTATCAATCTGATGCCTTATTCAGTTTACTTGCAGCTTGGTTTAGGAGATTTGAAACCTACTACAATGTCTCTACAAATTATAGACAAATTAGTGAAATATCTTAGAGGTAGTGTAGAAGATATATTGGTGGATATTGACAAATTAATCATTCTTATAGATTTTGTTGTGCTTGACATGGAGAGGCAAGTGGCTCTAGAGAGAGATGTGCCCATTCTTCTAGGGTGCCCATTCATGGAAACAGCTAGGATAATCATTGATGTGTAGAATGAGAAGTTGAAAATGTTTACAATTCTCATTCATTACTTTTAGATCCTAGTGGTTGTTTTTAAATTGATGATTTGGACACACTTGTATCATCTACTTTTGTGCAACAGAAAAAAGAAGAAAAATTAGCATTGGTGATTATAACTAAAGAATTCATTATGGAGGATAAAAAAGTTAGAGAATTGAAAGAAGGTTTGGATAGTGTAGAAGAAGTTAGAGAAGATAAAGTCACCAAGGAAATGATGACACATGTGAGTTCTAATTTAGCACCATGAATTGTCACACCACTAAAACTAAAATTGAAGCAATTGCCACAGAACTTAATATATGTATTTCTTGGTGAGAGTGATACTCTTCCAATTATAATTGCTGCTGAATTATCTATTGATGAAGAGAATAAGTTGTCTAATGTATTAAGAGAGCATAAGGAGGCTATAGGTTGGACTTTAGCTAACATCAAAGGAATTAACCCCACCATGTGTATGCATAAGATTCTATTGGAGGATGATGCAAAGCCTTTTAGGGAGGCTCAAAGGAGACATAACCCACCAAATTCTTGCCTAAATAGATTATGATCTAGGTTCCAAAGATAGACGTAAATGTATTAAATGTAACCCAAACTATTTTAGTTAAAACAGTATTACCCAAGAAATAATGGGTACTAATGCTATCTGCAACTAACCCACTTAGACCCATTCCCAAATGGGTATTAAAAGTTAAGACTTAAATTTATCCATGCAGGTGTGCTTGGGATCCATAAAGAGCAGCACGTGGTATATCGATAGTGTTGTTCAAGGCACATGACAAGGAATAGGGAGCTATTCATGGAGCTGAAAATAAAATATAGTGAAACAGTAACCTTTATTGATAATGGTAAAGGTAGAGTAGTTAGGATCGATAAGGTTGGTCAACCACTATCTATGTAACACTTGTGATGTTAAATTTTGATAATTATATGTTGATTAATAAAGAAATTTGGTTTGAAAGAAATTAATGTAAGTATAAGTATGATGGAGCAAATTGCAAGTGGATGCAATGAAATTTTAATTTGATTTCTAATTATTCAAGTGTGTAAAATGTGAAAGTTATACCATTATTATATGGAAAAATAATTGGAAATAAAGGAGGAAAAGAAAATCTATAAAAAAGTTAGAAAAATAGGCAAAAAATGGAGACAATAGGGTGGACGCCGCGGCCTGGAAAAGGATGCCATGATGTCGGATTGAGAGAGGCGGGTCATTATGGGTAGATTTTTCCATGCCACGGTGTGGGATCGGATTATGGCAAGGCAGTGGTGTTCGATGTGAAATTGGACATTGCAGCGTGGGTCGATGTAACATGTGGGACAACCGGATTTTTGGCTAGAGTTCCATCTTGTTTCTTCTCTGGTCCATTTCATTCTTTCTTCCCTTTTGCCCTAGCCCTATTTTACATAATTTCTAGCCATTTTAGTTAGAAAATCATCTTGCCTAGGTAAAAAAACTTGTAATCTTTTAGTTAAACCTAATTTTCACCCTTTTGAACCATGAAAAAGGGTAGAAAATGGAAGAAATATTAAATTTCCCCCAAATGAATGGAGTCACATGGAGTTGGGATCTTGGTCTTTCATTTAGGAAGGACGGCTACGCTTATAAGCAATGGTAAGTTCGATTTCTCAATCGAATCTCAAATTTTAGATTTTAGGATTTTGGGAAAAAGTGGATTTTGGGGCTTAAATTGATGCATGTGCTTATAAATTCATAGGGGAACAATCTAATGAAGCAATTATTGTGATTTGCTATGAGAAATTTTGGGTTTAGCATGATTAGGGTTTTTATGAATAGTGAAAATTAGAGATTTTGTGATTTTATGGAATTAATCATTAGGTAAATGATTAATGACATGATTAATATGTTCTAGAACATGTATGAGATAATTTGGACCAATGGAATCGAGTTGTAAGATTTGCCCTAGATAGGGTCTAAAGAGTATTTTTGTGAATAGGCTACGTAAGCCATGAATTGAATAGCCTAAAAGCTTAATTGAGTTATTTACATGTTGTTGAAATGCTATCATGTGAGATATTAGATAAATATGTCAAACAAAAGGCTTTCTTATGATAGTTATGAAGAAACCTGAAGTTAACTGGTGTTTATCATATCTTTGATAATTATAGCTTGAGATTGGCTATAAATGATGTATTATAATTCACCTTGGCCTTGTATAGGATGATCTGAGAAGGATGAAAAGACAGAGTTTGAGAGGAAAGTGGTTTGGAGCTAAAGGCCTAAGGTAAGTAGACAACCTCCTTTGTGATTCAAATGTATGGATGGGGATAGTGATTATCCCAATGAGGGATAGTAGTTATCCCATGTTTGGTTAAGGATTATTGTTTATGCATTTTGGTAAACTATTAGGGATAGTAAGTATCCCTTAAAATTGAAATACATTGTATTTTGAATTTGATATGATCATGTGAGTAATGGGGATAGAGAGTATCCCACAATATGCTTATTCTTGTGTATTGATGTTTATATAAAAGGGATAGGGAATATCCCAAGTGTGTGTGATGGAAATAATAGATGGGATGAGTATATCCCATGTTAAGATTTGATAGTATGTTATATTGATGTGTTTTTATTGTATGAATTAATAGGGAAAGTATAATTCCCTATTGTGATATTGTTAATGGGTGATAAAAATGGGATAAGTGATATCCCATAACTATGTAGGTGGCATGATATATCATATGACTTAATGTATGAATGGAATGGGAAGCATTCCATAATGGTATAAATATGTATAATGATGTAATGTGCATTGAAGACACAACTATAAAACTATGCCTGTATGGCATAGTTGGATATGTAGTACTTGCATGGCATGTATGGTGATATGAAAAGCCTATATGGTGTGTATTGTAGTATAATGAGCCAACATGGCTCGGAAGTGATGTGAAGTGTCGGAATGACACTATATGATTTTGTACGCCGGAAAGGCATAGGGTGTGCATGAAAAGAATGAGGATACTAGCCTCATGGTATGATTGCCTTAGGTTATACATCTCAGGATGAGATGGGAATATGACGTGTTCATTGTAATGGTTTAAATCTAAATTATATTGTATTTGATACATGTTTTGGGTTAGAATATGTTGTTATGATTAATTATTGTTTTATTTTATCTATGCCTACTTACTGAGTTGCCCAGACTCATGCCTTCTTATGTTAAATTTTTAGCTAATAGGTCAGGTAAAGAATCCCAATTGAGGATTGGGAGGATGAACAAGATTTGAAGATGGTTAAATATGGTGAGATAAAATGGGGATTGAAATCCCATTATGTAATTATATATGATTGTATTTTATTCAAAATGATGTAAACTAAATGTAATGGCATGTCATAGTAATTATTCATGATATTATAGATGGATTTGGGAAATGCATTGCCATCATGATCTAGTTTTGATCTTGAGTGGAGCTGTGAGTATAGGTGTAGGTGTTTTAGATATCATTGTTGTTATGTAATTATAGAAATGTACATTTCATTTAATTTCATACATGTATATCAGGTATAAATGTCCATAATACAGGGTAGACTCTGCCGGATTTTAGGCAGGATGTTTCCCTTAAAATTAGGAAAATGGTGAGGATATGATAAGATTTCCCTTAAGAAAAAAGGAAATGGTAGCGTTCTACATTGGCCCCGATGTGGCATGGTTAAAATGCATAGGGTGAGGGTGCGGGGTATCATAATCTACTAAAATTTCATATGTACTTATAGTAGAAGGATTGAAATACAATCTTCTTAGCATAAGTCAGTTTTGTGACAAAGGCTACAAAGTTGTATTTGAATCTCAATTCTATTATATATTGGATAAGTCTCAATTAGTTATAGTGAATGGTAGAAGAAATGGAAATATCTATTTGGTTGATGTTTTTGATATTCAAGCTAAGTGTCTTGTTATGAATGATAATAAACCCATGTTGTGACATAGAAGGCTAGAACATGTCAACAAAAATCTGATTGAAAGATTATATAATAAAGATATAGTTGTTGGCTTATCAAAACTCAAATTTGATAATAAGTTGTGTGAGCTTGCATGAAAGGCAAGCAAGTAAAAGAATTATTAAACAAAGAAGTATACACAACCAAACCCCTTCAGTTGCTACATACGGATTTAGTTGGACCAATAAGAACTAGAAGTCTTGGAGAAAAATATTATGCATATGTCATTGTGAATGACTATAATAGATTTACCTGGCTAATGTTTCTAGCATTCAAAGATGAAGTTTTTTTCATTCTTTATAGTATTTACCAAACGTGTATAGAATGAATAAAGCTCTTACATTGTTGTCATAAAGAGTGATCATGGTGGAGAGTTTAAAGATCATAGAATCACTGATCTTTCTGAAAATAATAGAATTATTTAAACTTTCTTTGCACCAAGAACACCCCAACAAAATGGAGTAGTAGAAAAGAAGAGCAGATCCTTGTAAGAGATGACAAGGACAATGTTGAGTGAATATAGCCTACCACAGTATTTTTGGGCTGAAGCAATGAACACCGCATGCTATATTATTAAAAGAATCTTTGCTAGATCCATACTCAATAAAAATCTATTTGAATTATACTATGACAAGAAACCAAATGTCTCTTATTTTCATACTTTTGGTTGTAAGTGATTTATTTTTAACATTGACGAAGAAGACCTTGGAAAATTTGATAGTAGATTTGATCAAGGAATATTTCTAGGTTATTCTATTGTTAGCAAGGCATTTAGAGTATACAACCTGAGACTTAAGATTGTAGAGGAATCCATCCATGTCAAATTTGATGAACATACTAACTCCATGAAGAGAAATGGTGATTTTGATGATGAGACAGATAATCTTCCAACAATTGTGGAGAAACTGAGATTACAAGACAAACAAGTAGAAGTTCCACTATTAGAGACAACAATGGATGAAGCTGAATGATCTACAATAGAGGTAAATAAGGAAGGTAACTTATCTCTTCCCAAAGATTGAATGTTTATGCATGCTCATCCTAAAAACCAGATAATTGGTGATGTGTTTAATAAAGTTAGAACTAGATAATCCTATCACCAAATATGTGGCAATTTTCTCAATTAGAACAAACATGTACAGACCAAGTATTAAAAGATAAAAACTGAATTTTGGCTATGCAAGAATAATTGGATCAATTTAAAAGAAATAATGTGTAGACTATTTGTGATAACCCAAAATTTTTAGTAAAGAAAATTTATTTCAATAATAATAATAATAATTTATTTTAGGAAATTTTATACACATAAATGATTAGAAATTGAAGAGGATTAATCATATTATTATTGTATTCATGTGTGGACAAGAAATGATATGTGAATTGGTTATTGAAAACCAGACTTGGTGGAAATCGGGTGATACATCACAAAATTCAAGGTAAACTTGGAAAATTTTATTTTATTTGAAATTGAATTTTATGGGACATATAAATGAAAATTTTAGTGCTATTATGATTCTTGGATGAGAGATGATATATGCATATTTTATGGAGATTTTAGGTGTATGAGAAATTGGCGCGAGTGGGAAAATTTTTATGGTGAACATACATGGTAGTGGGAAAACACCACCAGAGCACCAATTGCTACTAACCCTAAGGTGCTCCACCATCACCCCACCCACGTTTTACCCCATTTTTCTCCCATTCATGATAAAGCAAAGAAACTCATCTTCCCCAATCTCCCAATGCTAATTCTCCCACCAATTTCCAACATGAAATCAATTGGAAATTTGCCCAAACAACAAGACAATTATCCCCACACCATTTCCACCCCTTGGAACGTGGTAAGGGAAGAAAGAGGCTGCCTTGAATGTAGGTTTGTTGTTGATTGGAGTGGGAAATTGAGGAGAAAGCTTACTTCCATCAAGAAATTCAAGGTAGATTTATTACCCCATGTCCATTTCACATTTTAATGCATGCTAGGGTTTATAGGAAGATTGTGAGGACCAATTAGGGCTGAAATTGTGTGATTATGTTGGGGGAATGATGGGGGAAAAGTAATAGGGTTGAATGGATGTTGGAATATGTCATTTTGGGCATGATTTTGGCCATATATTGCTGCCCACAAATGGACAACAATATGAATGGGTGTGATGGCATGTTGGGGCATGAATGGGCTGTTTGAGTTATATGCAATGGCTTTGTTGTTTAATTATTGAATTAATGATGATTTTATGATGTTAATTATGCAACAAAATGATTAAATGTTGCTGGAATTTTATTACTAAATCATGGCTATAAGTTGCTTGATAAAATGCCTAAGTGAAGGACTGTTTAATGTTCATTGATGTTGGGGTTGTTTCCAAATGAATTTTAACAGATAATTGGCATTTTTATGTTATCATTATTATGGTTGTTATATGATATTAAGGATGTTCATGATTGGAAATGGCTTTTTTATGATTCATATTGCTGAAATTTTCAAATTAGTGTTATGTAAGAGTAGTGTATGATGCATTGTCACCATGAGACTATATGGAAAGAATGGGCAGGTTGTATAATGAAATTAGGCTATAATTTATCAAGTCAAATTGATAATTATGAATCCAAATTAGTGATAAATAGATAGGTTAATGAAGGATGCAAGTTAAATAGATTGTATGATACTAAAAGTTACAAATTACACATGTCTATCAAGTGTTCGATGAAATTCCACAATGAGAACAAAGTGTAATTGGGGGAAATGAATTAGGAATTTAATTAAATATTAAGTGAGAAATAAAATAGAGTATTTATTGTCTCAATTGTTTGATAAAAATTAGGATAGAAAAATGGGTAGATATGGTAATGAGTTAAGGTGTTTAGATCAAGTGGAATGCATGTTGTAAACTACCCTTAAAATGGACTGCTATATGATGGGTTTGTGATAACTATAAGATGGGTTTATTTGAATTAACTTAGTGAATGGATTGCTAGTATAATTAGCAAGGTTAAGGTCCTTGAAGTTTGATAAATTTTGATATGAAAGGATGGGTTGTAATCCATCATTTCATAGGTTGAAAAAGCGACCAAGCTGAAAATTTGAAACCCTTAAAAACCAAGTTGGAAATCATGCAATGAAATTTTTTTTAATGTTTACATATTTGCCTAATTAGGTAATAAGTGATGGGATATGGGAAATGATGATTTAGAGCCTAAATATCTAAAGGGTAGATGGGTGAATTTCACTTTGAAATGCATGTAGTTGAGTTAGAGCTTATGTAGTTTTTTTAAGAATGCCAAAAGTTATGCATATAATGTTTGTAAGATCCATTAGACCTCGAATAAGAAGGCAGTGATTGAATTCAAGTTTGTGGATTCATTTTCAAGTGAGATAAGTAGAGAATTCTCCTAAATGTATGTGTGGTTGAGTGTGACTGGCATGTTGGCATATGGGTACTGTGTTTTATCATATATGTAGATGTTTTGTTATGTATTTATTGAACATACTTTTATTTGAGTTCAACTGCTTGCATTGATGTTGAAATTTTAATTTGATACTTGTTGTGTTGATAATGGTTATGCTCATGCAATATGATGTGTGTGGTTATGACATGGCATCGGTGTGCATGTGGTTGCATGTGTGGCAAATGTAATTGCTTGTATGGCATAAGAATAGCCTGTGTGGCTGTTGGATTGCTTGTGTGGCATGAGGATAGCCTGTGTGGTTGACAGATTGCTTATGTGCCTGATGGATCTCTTGTCTAGCCAATAGAATGCCTATGTGGCATGTAAAGCCTGTGTAGCTGAGGGATGGCCTTAGTGGCTCCTAATGTGTTATACTTGTGTTTTTGCATGATTATGAGCATGCTTGGACTGAGTGCTACATGATTGTATTGGCATGAGTTGGTCTGTGTGACTTGATGAGTGATTTGTGCTATGTTATTGCTATTCTTACTTACTGAGTTTGCTCAAACTCACCCTTTTTCTATATTTTAATATGTCAGGAATGACAGAGCAACCCAACCGAGGTTTGGTGCTTGAAATGGGAACTAGGGGTGATGGAGTGACATTCTTTAATTAATTTTTGATTATTTTTTGAAGAGAGATTATAGTGATAATGTGACTTGTCATTTATTGATTCATTATTGGTGGATAATGTATAAGTAGAGGTTTAAATTTTCATTATTTATTGATTATTAATTCCTAGTTATTTTCATGCCATAAGACTAGTAGTTTATCCATGGGACTATAGATGTAGGAGGACTTGTAGATGTATATGGTGTATGTGGATGATCAGATGTATATACAAGTTTGGAAACCCTTATATTTTAGGGGAGACTGCCAAATTTTTGGCAGGATCTTTCTCTGAAATATGAGTAAGTAGCTCTCTGAATTTAGGGGTGTTACACTATTGTTTTAAGACCAAACTATCAATCTATTATAAGAACAGAGTGGGTCTTCAAGAACAAACTGGATGAAATAGGAATTGTAGTGAAAAATAATGCAAGAGTAGTTACAAAGGGATATTGTCAAGAAGAAGGTATTGACTTTGAAGAATCTTATGCCCCTGTTGCAAGGATTGAAGTCATTAGAATGCTTCTTGCATTTGCATCATATATGAATTTCAAATTATATCAAATGGATGTAAAGAGTGCATTCTTGAATAGTTTTGTTAACGAAGAGATATATGTGGAACAACCCCTTGGGTTTGAAGATCGTTATTATAGAAATCATGTATTCAAACTCAAGAAAGCCCTCTATGGTCTGAAACAGTCTCCCAGATCTTGGTATGAGAGGCTAAGAAAATTTTAGATTGAAAAATGTTTTTCAAAGAGTAAAGTGGATACCACTCTCTTCATTAAGTATGCAAAGATACACTTAGAGTTTAAATTTATGTTGATGATATAGTGTTTGGTGCAACTAATGAAAACCTTTGTCAAGATTTTTCTAAGATTATGCAAGAAGAATTTGAAATGAGCTTGATTAGATAACTCAACTTCTTTTTGGAATTACAAATCAAACAAGAAAAAGAAGGAATTTTTATCCACCAAGTCAAGTATACAAAAGAACTTTTAAAGAAATTCAACATTGAAGATGGTAAAAGATATGAAACACTAATGAGCAATTCAAGAAAGATGGACAAAGATGAAAGAGGTAAATTAGTATATAACAAAATTTATAGAAGCATGATAGGATCATTATTATATTTGACTGCAAGTAGACTAGATATAATGTTTAGTGTCTGCATATGTGTTAGATTTTAGTCAGATCCCAAAGAGTCATGCCTAATTACTATAAAGAGAATCTGTAGATACCTATTAGACACACCAAGCCTTGGTTTGTGATATCCAAATGGTTCTGATTTTAATTTGGTAGGGTACTCAGATGCAGATTTTACTGGATATAAAGTAGACAAAAGAGTACCTTAGGATCCTGTCAGTTTCTAAGAAGCATGATTATATCATGGTTTTTCAAGAAACAGACATCTATTGCATTATCAACTACTGGAGCAGAATATGTAACAACTGACAGTTGCTATGCTCAGATCCTTTGGATGAAATAGCAATTAAGTGATTTTGGTCTTAACTTTGTTGATATACCCATAAGATGTGACAACACTAGTGTTATAAGTTTGATGAAGAATCCAAATTTACATTCCAGAACAAAACATATAGAAATTAGTCATTACTTTATTAAAGATCATGTTCAAAATCATAACATCTGTTTAGAATTTATACCAACTGAAAATCAATTAGCAGACATCTTTACTAAATCTCTTCCAAAAGATGGATTTAGTAAGTTAAGAAAAGAACTAGGTGTTTTAGATTCAAATGCTTAACTTGAAATTGATAGAATATCTATATGATGGAGCATATATTCCTTATTGAATATTCCATTGAAAATACACAAACGAACAAATCTAAAAAATGAGAACACTTTCGGAGAATCTGATTTCGGACCCTCCAAAGATCAATCATGCCTCTGAAAATAAAATCTCAGAACATCTAAAAATCAATCTTAAATCCAACAACAATTCAACAATCTGTTTTGCAGCCTCTAAAATAAAATTTCAGAGCCTCCAAAGTTCATTCTCTTATATGACCATTTCATAGCCTTTGATGGGCTATGTTCACTATAAAGTAAAGCTTTGGAGTCACAGAAGCATAACATTAACTGATTTGTTGCCTTCAAAGATTGTACTTATTCATTTTGGATCCTCCAAAAGCTAAATCCTTTAATGTTTAAGAGAAATTGAAATCCTGAAATCTTATTTAACAATTTGAAGACCTCCAAAAACCTTAAAAACTCCTTTCCCTTTGAGCATCTGAAAACTACCTTTCAAAGATAACCCTCATCTTCCCACTTGATTCAAACTTCTCAGTTCAAGCAATCCTTCCATCGCATCTTCTCTATCATCACTCAAACCCTAACCCTCTTTTGCTACAATGGCGAGAATAGTGGGAACTAACAACTCAGCAAATGGAAAAAGAAAGGAAAGAAAAGAGTATCTGGAACAAAGAGTAACCAAAAGAGTCAAACATGAAACTAACATACCTGAGGTAGCATTTCTCAATAGTGAGTCTGATTACTCTAGATACTTGAAAAGATATCATGATAGAAAGATCATAAAAGGAAGGGTTTTCAACTTTGATGTTTTTAGAGACAGTGGCATGAAACTAGAAGTATGCAAATGGTTCAAATATCAAGAATGGATGGAGTATGTAAGCTACCATGATTACTTCTATCTAAGACTCATGAGAGCCCTAATATGTAGCATTAACATTAGAACAGAGAGATAATGGATAGGAGAAGTGGAAATTAATGTATTCACCAAAAAATTGAGAAGATGTTTTAACCTTCCTATGGTAGAAGCTGAACTAAAATGGCCTACCAAACAGAGACTGTTTTCAAATTTGGCCGGAGCAGAAATAGATGAGAGAGAGAATTATCTTCACTCCAGCCATCTAAGTTTAAATCTCAAATTAGCTTACATGATTGCGATAAATAATGTGTATCCAAGAAAAGGAGTAACAAGAGATGTATCATAAAAAGATGGAAGAATACTACCGTCTCTAAAGAATAGAAAGAGAGTAGATTTGGCAAAAATAATGTCGGATCATATTGATTCAGTCAAGAGCACCTCAAGATTCCCTCTTGCTTATGGAATGACTCTAACTAAGTTAATAAGAGAAGCAGGAGTCAGTGTGTTTGAGGAACATAGAGAACCTCTAAGAGACTCAAATACAATTGATGAGAAGACATTGAAGAGAATAGGTTTTGAGCAAACCCCATAAAGCTAGATCAGTGAAAAACCAAGAAAAGAAAATAAATTAAAGAGATCTAGACCAGAACAAGAAGAAGAAGTAGAAGAAATAACAACAAGAGAAGAAACTTTGGAACAGAAATAAGAGAGGCTCCAAGAGAAGAAGAAAGATCTGTTAGAATAGAGGAGTTAGAAGAAATTTTAAGAAGAGATAATGAAACAACAGCAGCAGCAACCAACCCTTCTTTCACTCTCATCAGATCTCCATAACCCATAAGGCCCACTTATCAACCATCCATACCAACCACTTCATCAATCCCCACTCCTCAACCCATTCAACCAAATTTAGAAAATAAACTTGAGAATATTGAAAATCTTTTGTCCACTTTAGCTCTTCAAATGAATAGAATTGATTAGAGACTCAACTATGCCATGTCATCCATGATCTTAAGAGCTGATAAGATTGATCAAAGATTTGACTCTCTAACATCACTAGCAAAGTCAGTTAGAGGTCAAACTTATGTTGGTCTCGAAGGTTTGGCAAAAACCCAAGAGAGGAGGGGTGAATTGAGTACTTTAAAAATTATTGCTTAACCCCTTTAGGATTAATCATCCCTCTAGCAATCAATCACTTAATCAACAAGCACAAAAATAAAGAAGACAATGATTTTTATAGTGGTTCGAGTAAACACTCTACTTCACTCTTCTATGAACACTTTTCTCTTAGTGCCTTGGGTTCCACTTTTTTCAATAGTAGAAGTACAATAGTACTCCCAGAACTCTTCTAGATTCCAGCTCTAGAGGGCATGAATAGTGCTCCCAATACTCTTCTAGATTCTAGCTCTAGGGGGTGTATTCACAGTGCTCCTAGCACTCATCTATATTTTAGCTCTAGGGGGCTTAAATAAATAGCACTTGTCTGCACTCAGACAGTAATAACTCTTCTTGAGTCTAGTCTCAACCATTATCTCAAGGAATTTATAAAGAATGAATATCAGAAGTTTAAGCACAAGTATTTCTCACTAAGCACAGGGGAAAGTTTCTAAAAATTGAATGTAGAAGTAAATTATCTTCCCAAAGGTGGTTGAGAGCCTTCAAAGAAAGTTGAAGAAGGTTTGAATGCAATGCTCTTGACTCTTGAAGGATTGCAGTAGATTTATCATAGATTAGCAAATGCGCTCAAAAGGATTTTGAATGATTTTCTCAATACTTAGTTGCTTCCTCCTGCACCAACGATGCTTCATTTATAGCTACTTTGAATTTCAGTCATTAGTGGTAGGTGAGCTTCATTAATGACAAAAGATCATTTTGATTAGCGTATTTGAATTTTTTAACTTATGCTTAATCCTTGTTTGTTAAAATCCCTATAGCGCCGACCTTGGAGAAGATGATTTCTAGTTCTTAATAAGCTTTAGTTGAGGTATCGTGGTAATAGCTGACTCTTTCACTAATATGGAAAGAGTATTATTAATACTAAGCGAAGAGCAATGATTCATCCTGACCATTGTGTTGGTCTGAAGGTTAGACAAAACCTAAGAGGGGAGGGGTGAATTATGTACTTAAAAATTATTTTTCAGTCCATTTTAGGACTACTCTTCCCTCTAGCAATCAATCACTTAATTAATGAATGCACAAAATAAATAAGACATAATGATTTTTATAGTGGTTCAAGTAAACACTCTACTCCACTCTTCCAAGAGCATTTTTCTCTTAGTGTCTTTGGTTCCACTATTTCTAATAGTAAAAATACAATAGTATCCCCGAGACTCTTCTAGATTCCTGCTTTAGGGGTCACAAACAAGTATCCATAACACTCTTCGGATTTCAACTCCAGGGGACATAAACAAGTGTCCTCTACACTCTACTAGATTCTAGCTCAAGGGGGCATATTCACAATGCTCCCAGCACTCTTCTAGATTCTAGCTCTAGAGGGCGTGAATAAATTAGCTTTTGTCTGCACTCAGATAGTCACAACTCTTCTTAAGTCTAGTCTCCACCATTAGCTCAAGGAACTTTACAAGAAATGAATATCAAAAGTTTAAGCATAGGAATTTCTCAGTAAGCACAGGGGAAGGTTTCCAAAAGTTGAATGCAGAAGTAAATAATCTCCCCAAAGAGAGTTGAGAGCATTCAAAGAAAAGCTAAGGAAGGTTTGAAAGCAAGGCTCTTGATTCTTGAAGGATTGCAGAAGGTTTAGCTCAGATCAGTAAATACTCTCATGAGGGTTTTGAATGATTTTCTCAATTCTTCATTGGTTTCTCCTGCTCCAGCGATGCTTCATTATGGCTGCTTTGAATTTTAGTCGTTGGTGATAGGTGAGCTCCATTAATAACAGAAGACATTCTGATTAGTGTATTTTGAACTCTCTGACTTTTGCTTATTCCTTGTATGCTGGAATGCCCGTTGCCCCGACCTTAGATAAAGATGATTTATGGTTTCTCAATAAGCTTTGGTCAAGGTATTAATACAATGGCTACCTCTTTCATTAATATAGAAAGATCATTATTAATGTTAAGTGAAGACCAATGATTCATTCTGACCATTGCTCATCTTTTACTTATGATATATGAAGTATCTGTCTAGCTATCCATAAGACAAAGTTCCTTCACTTTATCTTTCATAAGTGATAGACAAATCATCCTTTCTATTGCTACTAGACAAATTAACCATTCAATTTCTTTGTTTGTTGCATTATAGAGGCATAGATGTCTTCTTGCTTTAGCACTTCATCTATTGGGTTTTTCTATTATAAGTAACACACAAAGTGTTGGATCGCAGATGAGTTTTCTTCATGCCTTCGCATTATGGAATATTTCTCCACTTTGTCTGTTAATGACAGATGATCACTGATGAATTCTTTACTCTCCTAGATGCTCTTTTCTTCTTCCACTCTGTCTGTTGACAATAGACAATTAGTAGCTCACTTGTGATAGATGAAGTTTCTATTCTACCATACGATTTTTACTTCTCCGCTTTATCTATTGATGATAGACAGAGGTTTTATTCCACTGAAAAGATCTTCACTTCTTTCGCCTTTATCTGTTCTAATCAGACAACCAGTGGCATAATTGTCACTTGCTTATGATAGACGAAATTTGTTGTATACATACTTTCTTGCATCTGTCAGATATGATTTTACACTTTCACAGATGAATGGAAACAAGCGAGTCCTTTTCATTCAGGCTTTTTTTGTTATAACACTTCGTCTTTTGCTTCTTTACTTGATCAAGCCTTGTCACCATGGAATATGTTTTCTCTGCTCATTTTTCTTTTAGATCTATAACTTAATTTTGCATGCTAAAAACTTGATAATATCCATTAGTACAGAATATTTAATTAAGTTTTGTTTGTAATCGCAACCAAGCATTTATGCCCAAGATGATGGTAACATGTGAACCAAGGCTATCTGGCAGAGATGAGGTCGATGAATGATATATATGAAGCCAGATTTTGAAGGAAAATGCTTCTGAGAGAATGGATGGAATTTGATAGAACACCTAAAAAAATGACGGTGACGGTTGATTCTTTAATCCCCACCACGCACTTGTCTTCTCTTTATGATTGCTGTTGAACCATGTTAATTAGCTTGATTTTGATGATAAACATTCTTAATCAAGTATGTTTTGATGATGAGCAAAGACATGAGTGAAACATTAAGGTACTAACAATTTGTTCTCAAGTATGTTGTAGAAATATTAACTCACAATCAACTTATGAATAACCTTTATGATGACAAGAGGAAGACATAAAGTAAATACTCTTTCAAAATTAAGTATATAAATTTCACATATACTTAATTCAAGAGAAATAAAATTTTTGGATTCTTGAAGACATGCTTCAGTAGCCAATAGACCAACTTTGGAGCCCTTCTTAACGTGATTCAGAGAAAATTACACTGCTTCAGAATTGTAATAACGATCTTCGAAGTAAAACAGTTAAAGCTTCATAAACTATCATGGTATGGCTTGGAGATATTCGAAACAAGCATCAAGAGTATTCACAGCAACCTTTGGAGTAAAAAGGAATACTTTGGAGATGTTATAAATGTGCATCAGAGTAGATAGAAGAGCTTTGGACAAGTCACAATGTAACTTCAGAGTGTCGCAGCTCACTTCAGAGTAAATTGAGAAGCTTCAAAGACATTATAGAGAAGCTTCAAAGATAATTGGAATGCATTAGAGAAAATGCAAGACAAGCTTCAAAATCCTTACAATGTGTTTCGGAATTGTTTCAAGCATACTTTGGAGTCCTTTTTCAAAGCTTCTGAATCTTATAGCACACTTCGGAGATAATCAATGTCAAGAACTCTTTAGAATAGTCATAGAAAAGCTTCGGACAAGTTGTAGCAAGCTTCGAAGAAAGTTAAAAAGCTTCAGAGTAGTCATGGAAGTTTCAGAGATGTCACGGTACACTTTAGAAACAACAAGACAAGTTTCAGAGATAATCGGCTATGCTTCAGAGAACTTGGAGTCACGCTTTGGAGTAAATTCAAACAAGCTTGAAAATGTTAAATAAAGCTTTAGAGATGTTAAACAAAGCTTCAGATCACTTTTCTGAAAGCATTCTAAGTTTAGAAAATTTGAAGTTCTTTCTATAAATGAATGTTACAACTAAGAAAGATTATAATCACTTTGAAGAATCTGAAGAAAACAAATCAAATTATTCAAAATCAATTAAGACACCATCTATTCACTCATCTCTTTAGAATACCTAAAGAACCAACTTTGGAACACTTGATATGAAAGTGAACGTTTGGAAAAGTCAATAATAAAGTTGCAGACCAATACTAGATTACAGCAAAGTCAGACGTTAGACAAAAGCTAAGGTAAAGAAAAATATTTTTGAACATTTAAATGCCTGCCAAAGTCAGCAACAGAAAAATGTCTCTAAACCTATAAAAGAGAAATTCAAAAGAAAAAAACAATTGATTGAATATCATTTGAACATTGCTAGTTATATGAAGAGCATTGAAAATCTTTCTTCAAAAGTTTAACTCCAACAGATACAACTAAGTCAGAGATCTCAAAGGTCAAATCTCTTCTCAATTAAGGAGTTTGAATCTTTTACTCTTACTGCTTATTCATTTACTTAGAATTCTGAATTTATGTACAAGTCTGCTTATGTAAGAGAAATTAATCTATATACTTTATTTTAGTATTTGGAAATACAAGCAGAGTGCTTGGTGTTTATATATTGAGATAAGCAAGTAGGGAACTTGCTAAAAGGGTATAAGTTTGTTAGTGAGTTTTGGAAACCAACAAGTTGTGAAAGTTTTTGGTTAGCTTGGAAAACCAATAAGTTGGTTGGTGAGCTTGTTGTAAAACCAATGTGTATTTGATCAGTTTGATCAAGGTATTAGTGGAATCAGAGTGTAGAGAAGACTGAGTCAGAGAAGTGAAGTAGGAAGCCAGAAAGGGCCGAACCACTATAAAAATCTTGTGTTGTGTATTATGCAATCTGTTTTACTTATTCATTCAGCACCATAATCATTTAATTTGGCCAAAAGTTTTAAAAGCTCAATTCACCCCCCCCCCTCTTGAGCTACCATTGTTTAAGGGATAAACAATTACTTCTAAAATGTTTTTCTCTGAAGAGTCATATTCATTATACAGAGAAGAATTATGACTCAGGGGTTAAAATAGATTGAATGTGGGGCTATATGAGGTACTTGATGTGATTTTCCAAGAAAGTGAGAATAACTCTGGCTAAAAATAGAGTTTGATGTGATAACAATAGCTATAAATTTATTTTAGCATGAAAACAATGTATACTCAACCTTGGAGACCAGAATTCAGATGAAGTGGGACTAGAGCACTGTATGCGAATAGCTTACTTTGTTTAAGATGAAGTTTAGCCTTAAGACAACATATTCAACGTTGCAATTTCAAGCACAGAAACATTGGAGATTTTATTTTCAGATCATCACATTTGTCATGCCTAATTCTCCTCTAATGTTGCAGAGACTTTCTAATGACAGTGGCTTGGTAAAGATATCAGCAAGGTGAGCACTTGTGGGCACATATTCTAGACATATTATGTTTTTCAACATGATCTCTAATAAAGTGGTGCCTGATTTCTATATGCTTAGTTCTCAAATATAAAACTAGATTCTTTGTCAAGCATATAAGACTAGTGTTGTCACATTTAATGGGTACGTCTCTATACCTTAGTCCATAATTGAGAAGTTGTTGTTTCATCGATAACAATTAAGCATAGCAACTTCCAGTTGCTATGTATTCAACTTCTGCTATAAAGAGAGCAAGACTAGTTTATTTTCTAGAGAACCATGATACTAAAGTATTTTGTAGAAATTGGTAGGTTCCACTTGTACTTCTTCTATCAACTTTATATCCTCCAAAATTATCATTAGAATATTCAATGAGTTCAAAATTATTTCTTTTGGGATAACAAAGTCCTAGATTTGGTGTGTCAACTAAATACTTAAAAATTTATTTCACTGCAGTAAGGTGAGATTCTCTGGGACTGGACTAAAATCTAGCACATAAGCATATGCTAAAGAGAATATCTAGTCTAGATGTAGTAAGGTAAAGAAGAGATCCAATCATACTTCTATATAGTTTTTGATCTATGAGTTTACCTTTTTGATCATTGTCCAGCCTTGTTGATGTGCTCATTAGAGTGCTTGCTGCCTTAACTTCTTCCATTTTAAACTTTTTTAACATTTCTCTAGTATATTTGGATTGGAGAAAATTCAATTCTCCCTTCATACTCATTTCAAATTTAGCCTGCATGATCTTTGAGAAATCTTGATAGAGTTTTTCATTAGTAGTTCCAAATATAATGTCATTCACATAAATTTGAACTATCAAGATATCTTTGTAATTATTTTTGATAAATAGAGTAGTGTAAACCTTTCCTTTCTTGAATTTATGATCAATAAAGAATTTGCTCAACCTTTCATACCAAGCTCTTGGAACTTTTCTTAAACCATATAATGCCTTGGTGAGCTTATAGACATGATCGGGTTGATCATCATTCTCAAAACTAGGAGGTTGATCTACATATACTTCTTCACTTAAATATCCATTCAGAAATGCACTCTTTACATCTATCTGAAATAACTTAAAGTTCTTATAGGATGCAAAAGCAAGTAGCATTCTAATGGCTTTTACAGGGGCATATGATTCTTCAAAGTCAATTCCTTCTTCTTGGGAGTACCCCTTAACAACTAATCATGTCTTGTTTCTTTCAACTAATCTACTTTCATATAGTTTATTTCTAAATACCCATTTAGTTTTGATTACATCAGCATTTTTTAGTTTTGGAACTAGTTCTCATACTTTACTCCTTTCAAACTGATTAAGCTTTTCTTGCATTGCTATAATCCAATTTTCATCATTCGAAGCTTGATCAATGTTAGTTGGTTTTATTATAGATATGAAGGCATAATGACCTCAGACATTTTGCATAGACCTTCTTATTTTTACACTGTCATATAGATTTTCCATAATTTGCTTTCTATGATGAGCAGTAACAAATCTCAAATCAATAGGAGGTTGATAAGGAACAATACCTACTCTTACCCCCTCTTCATTTTCTGAACTTTTTATGTCTTCACCATTGGTGCCATTCTCTTGATCTTTTAGTTTAAAATTCTTCATATTTGTCGCAGTTTCATTTGCATCACTATTACACTCCTTTCTTGAGGTTATATTTACTTCATCAAATTTAACATGTATGGACTTTTCTATAACCTGTGTTTTCTTAATATAGACTCTAAATGCTCTATTGTTGGAAGAGTAACAAAAAAGGATAGCTTCATCGCTCTTTGGATCAAACTTTCCAAGGTTATTTTTTCCATGTTTAGCACATAGCATAAGCATCCAAAGGGATGGAAATATGAGATGTTTGGTTTTCTTTCTTTCCAAAGCTCATATGGGGTTTTCTTTAAGATTGCTCTTATAGTAACCCTATTTAGCACATGACAAGCAATACTAACTACTTCTCCCTAGAACCTTTTGGATAATTTACTTTCATTCAACATGGTTCTTACCATTTCCTGAATTGCCCATTTCTTTCTTTCCATAACTCCATTTTGTTGAGGAGTTCTAGGGGATAAGAAACTATGATGAATTCCTGCTTCATCACAAAAATCAATAAATCTTCTACTCTCGAATTCACCACCATGATCACTATGGATGGATACAATAGACATTTGTTTCTCATTTTGGACTAGCTTTGAAAAGGTATAAAGTATTGAAAATGCTTTTTCTTTGCTAGTCAAAAAAATTACCCATGTAAATCTAGAGTAGTCATACACTATTGCATATACGTATCTTTTTCCTCCAAGTGTAATTATGTCTGATGGTTCAAATAAATCCATATGCAATAGTTTTAGAAGTCTGGATGTAGATACTTTATTTTTAGGATGGAAGGATACTTTGGTCTATTTTGATAATTAACAGGATTTGCATATTAGATTTTTGTTATAGTTTAATTTTGGTAGACTAATCATGAGATCCTTTGTTCACAAAGATTTGATATTTACCATATTGATATGTCCCATCCTCTTGTGCCTTATCCATGAATCATCCTTGACTGCAATTAAGTATTTTACAACTATATCATCCAGTGGTACTAGATAAATATTTTGATGCCTTTTTCACTAAATAGTAGATCATTGTCTATACTGAATACATTAAATGCTGATGGTTCAAACACAACTTTGTGATCCTTGTCGTATAATTAACTGATGCTTAGCAGATTGTGCTTGAGTCCTTCTATATATAATAAATCCTCTATGCATGCATTGAATAAACCATAAACTTTACCTATTCCCTTGATAAGACCTTTATCATTGTTGCCGAATGCTACTGTTTTTCAATCCATTGGCTTTAATTCTTTGAACATCCTTTTGTTCCTAGTCATACGTCTCGAATAGCTAGTATCCATGAACCATGCATTTCTAGACATAACTTTGAGACTTACCTGCATTCAAAGCAATTTTTCTTCTTACCTTGTTGGTACCCAAGTATTGGGTCCAACAAGGTAATTGTGCAGTATAAGTGTGTGCTTATTCCTTGTATTTCCATCTCATCTTGGCACCTTTTGCTTGCATCTTTTTACCATAATAATCATACACCTTATGTCCAAATTTGTTATAGAAATAATAAATATTTGGGACTTTGTTAGATGCAATATATTCTAGTGGTTTCTTTATCCAAGAACCTTCTAATATTTAGAAAAATTTCCCTTTCTTCTGTGAGGTTCACTCCCTTGGACTATCTAGCAAATTTTTATAAATTTTCATCATCCGACTATTAAACAAGTCCCTTTTTTGCTGGATTGACTGGTCATTCTTGTAAATTTGGTCATAGACTCTCCTAGATTGGAGAATTTACTCAGCATTTTGTTTAATAATTCTATATTTTCTCCAGATCTCCAACCTTCTTTTTGATGGTTCAAATTTAATACCTCGCAAGTGCACGGTCGATGTATAGTCTAGTGTGCTTATGCAAGGGTCGATCCCA
>JAYJMB010017274.1:0-43835 GCA_036873735.1 Pouteria campechiana
TAAACTTACCAAACTTCACTCATTACTATACCTGAATTATTAATACGGTCTTATACCAAAATTCAAGGGCTTACATCATAAACTTATAAGTACAAGTTCCATTGAAGAGAAAGGGGATTCTTGAGGATTCCAAGAGTTAGAAATGAAGCATTCACAAGAGGACCTAATGCTTCCAAAGTAAAATTTCCTTGTATAGGCACCAAGCACTTGCCATTCACCTACCATTCACCTAGTAGCTTCCAAAGAGTTGAGGTATGGAGCACAAGCTTAGGAGCCTCCTACCATTCAATTGGGAAGTTCCAGAAAGTTGAGGTATGAGCACAAGTTTGAGAGCCTCCTGCCATTAGCTTAGCATCTTTTTGAGAAGTTGATTTATAGAGAACAAATGTGTCAGCCATTTTGCATCTGCTCGACTTTTTCTTAATGACTGCAATGGTAAAAAATATAACTATTTAAAGGTATGAAGTGCTTCCTGTTGGTTCCATGCAATAGATAGCTCAAGAAGGGAGGGTTGAATTGAGCATACAAAAATTATGGCCTAATAAAAATTAATGAGCTTAGCAAAAGTAGTGATGCAACACATATTTGATTTTCATATCTATTTATTCAGTTGTAGTGTATGCTTCACTTCCAGATTCAGCTTCTCATAGCCATTCTTATTTTAAGTAGGTAATTGTGTGTGTAATGATATGTGAAATGTAATGATGAGATAGTTATATACAAAGTAAAGCAATCAAGTAGACGATACGCACAATAATTTTTATAGTGGTTCAGGAGCCCATCCCTACATCCATTCTTCCAAGTGCACATACTCATTATGCCTTGGGTTCCACTATATCCCATATAATAGAAATATAAAAGTGCTTCTAGCACTCTTTTGGATTCGAGCTTCAAGTGACGTAAATAGTGTTCCCAATACTCTTTTGGATTCTAGCTCTAGGGGGCATAAACCGAGTGCTCCCAACAATCTTCTAATTTTTTTGAGCTCACTAGGAAACTCATTGGTTTCAACTTGTTGGTTTTCCAGAGTTCACCAATAACTCATACAATTTGCTTTTCTTGAGCTCACCATAAAATCACATACCTGATTAAGAGCACTCATTTTGCACATTACTTTGCCTCCTTTGCTAGGCTGATTTGCACAGAGTTTAGGCTCATATAAAATGATATCTTATTGAAGCACATTAGATATCAATACTCTAGATATATGATTAAAATAGATCTTTTAGGCTCATCATCTATCAACGCAATATAGATTAAATATCTAGGAGGAAGCATAGTCTAATTGAGAGAGGGGTCACTCGTTTAAGCTCTATTCTCATTTTTCTCTCAGCTTCCTCAACCTTCTTCATTGACACTATATTACCTTTATATTGCTTCAGAATTCTTTTTCTGTTGGAGTTAGTTGGCTATCTTTGAATGTTGAAGATCATTTTGAATTTTCTCTCATTTAAAAGTTAATTTCTTGATAAACTCGTTGTAGGTGGAAAGCCTGTAGCACTATCCTTGAAGAAGATGTCTTTTTATCCTTGAAGAAGATAACTTTATCTTTGTAAACTTGTCTGAGATCATTGCAGCAATTTTATTTCATCTTCTAGTTTGTCTTTTGTAAGTGACAGATAAATTGCAGACTTGCAAACAAAGTTCTTCTTTTTACTATTCATCAAATGAAATTTTTTCACCAGGCTAAGTTTCTTTCACTAGATAAAGTTTTCTTTTATCAGATGAAGTAGCTTTATCTTTTGGTTTGTCTATAAGTAATAGATGAATCTTGTTAGCGTGAACAAAGCTTCTTCATGGCAGACAAATTGACTTTGTCTGTTGTTTGTCTGTAGAGATCTGCAGACGAAGCTACAAGCCACAGAAGAAGTCTTTCAAATAGTTCATTTGTTGGTTTGTCTATTTTAAGCGATAGACAAAATTATGAGGCGCGGATGAATCCTCTTTCTAGCAATTCATCTGATGGTTTATCTATTAGAAGTAACAGATGAATCATTGAGGCATAGATAAGTCATTTCTTTAGCAGTTTGTCTAGTAGTTTATTTATTGCAAGTGGTAGATGAACTTGTAGATGAAGACGGCAGATAAAGTTGTTCATTTGTAGCTGTTGCGTCACTTCTACTTCATCTTCTATATCTTCTGTAGAGGATTGCAGACAAGTTCCTTGATCTTTTTTAATTTTAGATAGGCTTTATATGAGAGACAAATTCTTGAATAATTCAACTTCATTTTTAACTCTTCATTTGTTTGAGTTCAGCTCTATTCCATCTCTACTTCTGCATATTGAATTCGTCTTTGTGTTATGTATAGATGTTGAGTATAAGTAGTTTATCTGACTTATTGATGGAATGATTTGTCTGATGCAGATGCTCTCTGATAATTACTTTTTCTATAGGAGATTTATTTGATCACTCATTGATGCTTGAACGTCATAGTTACATATGTTCTTTATGGCTTCTTTTCAAAGTTTTAGTATTCTTTCTGAGATTCTTATCTTCTTTCAGTTAATGGATTTTGTTTGCTGATGTATTCTCTATATAAGTTATCCACTTCATTTGAGTTGTTTCCCTGTATATTTATATCTGTTTTTGTAATGCTTGGGAATGTAATTATCAGTACTACAAGTGTTCACTCATATGTTATTGCTCATCATCAAAACTTGGCTATTTTCCATATACACCATTTGGTTCAACGCTTCCACAACCTTTAATGACTAAAATCTTAACGAGAACTATAAAAGGAGTAATGTTTGCACACTAAAGAGCAAGATCCAAGTTAGTGAAAGCATTTGTGAGCTTAAACTTTCAAGTATTTAATCATTTAACACTCAACTATTCAAATTAATAAATTCAGTGATTAAAGCACTCAATAACAAAAGGGGAGCTTATGAGCAACCAAAGCTACAACATTCTACTTATTGTCATCTTATATAACACTACAAATGTGTAATTCTCTCTCCTCTACATCCTATTTTGGTGCATTAGCTTAGGTTGGTATTGGAGACCAACCTTAAGAAGAACGAGTTGGATCATTGGAGTTGTGTCTCATAATCATGTTAATGAGTTATATTCATGCCCCCTTGAGCACGAATCTAGAAGAGTGCATTGGCATTGATCATGCCTCAAAAAATTGGAATCAAGAAGATTTCATTGGCACTAATCACGCCCCATAAAGCTAGAATCTTGAAGAGTGCATTGGCACTAATCATGCTCCTAGAGCTGGAATTTAGAAGAGTGCATTGGCATTGATCATGCCTCAAAAAATTGGAATCAAGAAGATTTCATTGGCACTAATCATGCCCCATAAAGCTAGAATCTAGAAGAGTGCATTGGCACTAATCATGCTCCTAGAGCTGGAATTTAGAAGAGTGCATTGGCATTGATCATATCTCAAAAAGTTGGAATCAAGAAGAGTTCATTGGCCCTAATCACGCCCCATGAAGCTAGAATCTTGAAGAGTGCATTGGCATTGATCATGCTCCTAGTGATGGAATTTAGAAGAGTGCATTGGCACTGATTACGAACCCTAGAGATAGAATTTGGAAGAGTGCATTGGCACTAGGCTATATTTGTGATTAACATAATGCAACCCAAGACATAAGGGGTGTGTGCTTAAAAGAGTGGAGTAGGGAGGTTATCCCAAACCACTATATATTATTTCTACTGTCTGTGTTTGGATTATTTGCTTGCTCCCAAATTTTCATTACAAATACTTTAGCAAATCATTTGAAACAAGAGAATTTAATTAATCGGGATCCAAGTAAGAAAATTTTATTAACCCAATTCACCCCTTCCCTCTTGGATTCAACCTGACAAAGTGACCAACAAGTGGTCTAAAAGTCTACTAAATAAACACAATTGTAGAGATTTCAAATGGCTAACCCATCATCCTCATCCATGTATTTGCAAAGGGATAATCCTCCATCCACTCCCTACTCAATGAAATCAACTATGCATACTAGAAGTTAAGAATGAAGCAATTTATCATGGCTAGTGATATGGAATCATGGAAGGCTAACAAAGTGGGAGTAACACTCCCTGAATCAAGCATTAGTGCATAGACAAAAGAAGAAACCATTAACATTCAAAATAATGCCAAAGCAATAAACTCACTAATTTGTGCCTTGTTGGCCATCGAGTTTGATAGAGTTTTATCATGCACCACAGCAAAAGAAATATGGGACAAGCTCCAGACAATTCATGAGAGGCCAAATAAATTAGAAAAAAAAAGCTATTGACATATTTCTTGAGAAAAATTTCAAATGCAGAAAAATAAGAAACAAAAGAACCCTCACATGTTGAGGGGGAGAAAATTCAAGAAGAAATGAAAAATGAGGGAAGTGAAATTAGTGAAGGAGAGATTAAAAATAATAAAAAGGATTAGAAAGATAATAATGCAGAGAACGCATAAGAAATTGACAGAAATGATAATAAGGAAAGTAGGAAAAGCTTTGAAAGAGAGGTGAAGAATAAAGATAAAGGCTTAATAAGAAGAATGGAGAAAATATGGGGTTATCCATCAATGTAAGGCTCATCATTGTGTAGTTCATCATATCTTTCATCACAGGCCGACCAACATTTGTGATGGTCCAAATTATAAATCCTCGCAAGTGCACAAATGTATGGAAGTATAATGTGCAATGCAAGGGTTGATCCCACAGAGAATGTTCAAACTGATTCAATTAGCTTTAGTTACTGACTTATCACTATCTTAAAGGAATGTGATTTAAGATAAGCAAGTATAAATGACAAGTTGAATAAAATTATGGAAATCAAATAGTTATGGGTACTGTAGGTGAGATCAACAAAGTGCAACGGTCTAGGGATCCGATTTCACCACTCAATGATACCCTTTACTATTGGGACATGGGATTCAATGCATAACTTGGATTCTTTCTATCTAATATGAGATTATTACCATTAGGTGTGTAGGTTTAAATCAAGTGTTTCCACTCATTCCAATTACTCATGGTGTGTAGTGTAATTGAGGTGAAAACTCATTAAGGTTAAGAATGCATGAATCAAATAGGATGATTTAGCATAAAGTGTGTACCATAACCACCTATCCTTTACATTCAAAGGTGCTCATGGTTTGCATATGGTGTGTGCCTTAACCAAGCTAGATAATCAATGTGATTCATAATATTGTTAATCAAGCAATATATCAAACCAAATGAAAGCAAATAACTCAATGAATGAAAATAAATGCTTTACATTAACGAGCCAACATTCCCATATAACAAAATGTATCAAAGAGGATTACATCTTCACCCTAGAAAGGTAGATTTAGAGCATAATGAAAAATGAAATTACTCCCTTAACAAAGCTCAACACAATGCAAGCCATCTTCTTCTTCCTTTTTGCTTCTTTGAACACTCTCCTTCTTTTTATAATAAGATTCCCCCTTCAATCTTGTGTAGTTGCATCTCTAATGTGTTTCTCTGCCTCCAAAACTTGCCAAAGAGCTCTCAAAAACATGCCCTCGCTTCATTTTTTTATCCTCCTCCATTAAGGTTATGCATTTGCACAAGTTAAGAAAGATCCAAAAACTCAGGATTTTTGTCTCCGGCAACTTGTTGTGGCAGGGACACTTCGCCACAAGAACATTTCAAGGTTTAGGTTCCTTATCGCAGCAGGGGAAATGCCTTGCCGTGGCAGAAGAATGCCTTGTCACGGCATGATGTTGCTTACTCAAGCAATATTGATTTAGTTTGTTCTTTGTCACGATAGGAGCAAGCCTATCTCGACAAGGTGTTCTGTCCATGTGAATCTTGCATTGCCAAGTGTTGATGCCACGGCTTGGATTTTCACACCACATTGTGGATATTTTTGACCACCATGTTGCTTCTTTTGTTGATCTTTTGCAAGTTGTCTTCCTTTCCCACTTCGAGCTTCATCTTTCTCTAGTTTTTTCTTCTTTTCCCATCTTCAATTCACCTAGAGAAATCAATAATTTCACATTAAATTCATCTAAATTTATCAAGGATTCACAAATAATTAAGTTTGAACATGCATGATATAAGTGAATGAAATTCACCTATCAAATACTCCCAAACTTACTCATCTGCTCATCCTCGAGCAAAGCAAAACATAAGAATTCTTTGTGAACACACTAACATCAATGTAAATCCTCAGTCAAAACCTCAATAAACTGAACATGGTTAAGAGAAAAATTTCAAGATATCATGTATGTCTCAAGTTTCAACCCTAGCCTCATCTTCTCCACCTTAGATTCCATGTGAAAGTGCAACCGTTATAACCATTTCAATCTACATCATTTCATACTTACTTCATTTAAGCAACCAAGTAATACATGTTCAATGCAAACACTGTGAATTCACAATTTAAACTAGAGGGACTACATTAGATGCACATACGATGCTTTAATTTCCTCATTCATTTCTTTACTCTACTTATGGGCTCTATTACTATCAAATTCTTCATATTTATCTTCTTTTCCATTTTTTAGAATGTGATCCTCCCTAATTTTTGGGTTGTATTACCATCACACCCCAAATGTGTTTCTTTTTCAATTCATTGCATGTGATCCCCCTAATTGACAATGAGTTTTTACTAATATTCTTCTTTATCTCATCTAGTGCTTGTCTGAACAATAATTACAATGAATTCTAGGATTCAAATTAAACTAAGAATACTTAGTATCCTAAACTAATGCTAAGTATTCAAAGATTTCAAAACAAATGGCTATGTCAATGTTATCAATGTGTTTAAGGAATCTATAGCAAATTAGATAAGGACTCAAGTCAAGCATGTAAACAAGAATGATTTCTATCATTTTCAACTTAACCATTGTCAAATGTCACATATATATTAATGGTTGTGTATGATGACTCTGATCGATGCTCAAAACACACAAAACACATATTTTTTTTATGTGATTTTTTTTCATATATATGAACTAAACAATCAAAACAATGAAAGTACTATAACCAACACACAAATAAAAATAACTAAAATGCCCCCAAACTTGAAAGACACATTGTCCTCAATGTTAAACAAAAGCAATAGAAAATGAAGACTTCCTTGATGTACTGGGGTTTAATCTTTGGACTCATAATCTGATTCTTTATCTTCACCGCCGTTATCATTAGTTTATTCCTCATCTGTATCTCCTCATCTGTATCTCCATTAGCATCCTTGTCAGCAATAGTTTCATCTTCAATTTCCTCTTCCTCATTAGGTGTAACTACTTGGTCATGGTTAGCTTCATAGGTAGCTGCTGGTGGAAATATGGGAGGTGGGGGAAGCTAGACTGGAGTGGGGAGTGCTGCAGCCAAAGTAACATGGCACTGCATCAAATAGTCAATAAGCTACGCTTGTTCAGCAAAATATTGAGAAATTTTCCCTTTGATTTGTTGCACTTCATCTCACAAGTTAGATAGGTCAGTGGCATGAGTGGCTTGTGGTCTAGCTCCTTGGTGAGATGAACTCACTATTGTAGCAGTTGTGCTAGGACCTGGAGTACCATGGCCATGGGGAGGGGCTTTTTATTAGTAGGGCCTCGATGGTTGAGAATCTTGTTGATCATTTCAAGTGTAATGGTAGGCTTAGGATGCAGAATCTTTTCAGACGAGCTGGATGGCACTCCTGCTCATAGACACAGAGCATAGATCAATGATGGATGACCAAAACAGCCTTTTGATGTCGACAATTGGGCCATACATATGATAAAAGCTTCAATTACTTTCCCAACATTAATGGACATCCCTTTTTGTATAGCGTAGTTCAACATGGCCCTATCTTTGGAAACGTTTGAAACATGATAAGTTGGCAGTAACTTTACTGAAATAAAGTAATTTCAAACTTTTCCTTGGAGGGTCAAGCTCTTGCTAGGGAAGTTGCACAGTCCTGTTCTTGATATTGTACATAATATGCCCAGCTTTGCTATGCTTTGGATTATCTCTTTAAAATCAACATCGTCTTCCATTCTTGAGAAATCATCATCTGGAATATCAGGCAGCTAATATATGTAGTTAATTATGATTCGATCAAATGGAACCCACTTGCCTCTCAGTAATGTTTTGTGTTCTTTGTGTTCTAGTACATTTGCATAGAACTCTCGTACGACTGGGACAAGTGTTGCTTCTGGTTGTTTAGCATATTCTTCCCAATTTTGCTCTCTAATGACAACAAAAATATGACACCTTGGGTTATGAAAACCCCTCTCTTGTACACGCATCCTAAATACGAGTGAAGTTCTGTGTCTTTCTTCAGCTTCTTTACTAGCAAATGTAGGCTTGATGATCAATTTAGAATTAGTATTCTTCCTCTTTTTAGAAGGACCTACACATTTCTTTCCTTTGGGAGGCATAATGATAATATTTCTCAAAAACAGCCGATCTTGAGCAAACACGATGCAATGACCAAGAGAAAACTAGCAACCGTGATGAATTGAGCTTCACAATGCAGTAGTGGCTCCCTTAGGCAATTTCACAAACATGGCATGTGCACAAACTATATGTTCCAATCTTCACAAATTTCTCTTCAACTTGGTGAAAGCCTCATACAAAAATTGCCATGGGAACTAAGAATGCACACACACATCACCATAAAAATCATGCAAACACACTTAGAAAATGCTTCATGTGCTCATTTCCACCACTCTAGCATTCCAACAAACACTTCATGTGCACCTATAACCCTTCCAATCCACACCAAAATGCCTTTAGAAAATGGATGATTTTCACTCCCAATTGTTCACAGAGGATGAAGAAGGTAAATAAGCTTTCAAAAATGTAGGAACTCGCCAAATTTCATGGTGCTCTTCATTCCAAACCTTGAAGGCATGTGAAGAAAATGTTGGAGGAAGATGACATGGTGTAGGGTGAGGAGATTGGACAAGGGTGAGAAATGAAGAGGAGTGAAATGGGTTGGATGGGAAAGGGTTTTCTTGTTTTTCCTTGTGTTGGAAATGAGAAGGGATGGTATAGTTTTGGGTGTGTTTGACATCGGGATGGGATGAAATGGTTGGGATTTAGTATTTTTTTAAATGAGTGGATTTTTCCATGTGAGTAGAAGGGAGTGGCATGCCGCAGTAGGGAGAAGTCTTACCGCAACAAGAACTTACTGGATGGTAGACACTTGCAACAATTTTCTTGTGTGCCATGGCAGGGGGAAGTCTTGCTATGGCAATAACTTGTTGGATGGTGGCCCATTGCAAAACTTTTCATGCATGCCATGACAGGGAGAAGTCTTGCCGCGATAAGAACTTGCTGAATGCTTGTTGTTGTTGCATATTCTTCCTCCTTGCCATGGCAGGACATTGTTTGCTGTGGTATGACATACTTGACTTCATCATGGCCATCATTCGTGCCATGGCATGCACCTTCTGACTTCAACTTGTTGCTGATTATTGTTGATTGATCTCTGGGACGCCCATGTACTTGTGTTCTCCTTGAGAATCCAAGTTGCCAATATGTTATTATGAATGAAACTAACTACTAAGATGCTAATTAAATTATTAGTATGCTTAACTAAAACTAAATCTATAAGAATAAAGTCTCTCTAATATGCAATCAACAACTATCTCAATGCAATTCCTAAAACTAGTGCATATAATCACTAACTAAAGTATAACTAGAACTTGAAATGGACTAGCTAAAACTATGGATCAAAATTCAATAAATAATAATAACAACTATCTAAGTATTAATCTAATGTAATTATAATTAAACTAATGCAAATTAAATAACTAAAAGTTTTAGAAACTTGGTTTGCCTCCTAAGAAGCATTGTATTTAATGTCTAGGCGAGACAACCTCACTTTTTATGGATTTTCAAGATTATAGACTTTATTTAATGGCAATTGCAAGCCATTTCTGACATATTGCTTCACTCCATGCCCATTAACTTTGAAAGTGCTTTCGTCTTTTAGATTTTTTAGCTCTACAGTTCCATGTGGAAACACCCGATTGACTAAGAACAAACTGACCTAGCAAGATTGCAGTTTTCCTGGAAACAAACACAAAT
Source organism: Pouteria campechiana (assembly GCA_036873735.1). Lineage (NCBI taxonomy): Eukaryota > Viridiplantae > Streptophyta > Magnoliopsida > Ericales > Sapotaceae > Pouteria > Pouteria campechiana. The sequence goes on from JAYJMB010017274.1 coordinate 9,989, forward strand.
GGGAGTCATAAACTTCCATTCCAAGCTCAATGCACCGTTTGTGAATGAATTCATCATGATACTTCTTCATCCATTCCTTATAAATCTTTACATTCTCGTATGCTTCATTCCTCAACTCTTTTAGTTCATTAAGCTACAATTTCCTCTGCTCTCCTACCTTTTGCAAATCAAAATTTAGATTTTTGATTGCCCAATATGCTTTGTGCTCCAGCTCAACTGGTAAGTGGTAGGCTTTCCTGAAAAAAAGTTCATAAGGATGCATTTTGATTGGGGTTTTGAAGGAGGTTCTGTAAGCCCACAATGCATCATTTAACTTCATCGCCCAATCCTTTCTCACAGTGTTTACTATCCTTTCCAAAATTGCCTTAATTTGTTGATTGCTAACCTTAACTTGCTATGATGTTTTTGGATGATAAGGAGTTGCAACTCGCTCTGTAATGTTATACTTTCTAAGTAGACCTACAAAAACCTTATTGTAGAAGTGAGTTTCTCTATCAATAATGATGGCCCTTGGAGTACCAAACCTAGAAAAGATCCTGTCTTTCAAAAATCTTAGCACCACATTAGCATCATTAGTCTTAGTAGCCATTGCCTCAATCCACTTAGAAATCTAATCTACAATGAGCAAAAAATATAGGTTACCATTCAATGAGGGAAATGGTCCCATGAAATCAATCCCCCACACATCAAATAATTCAACCACGAGATTACTTGTGAGCAGCATCTCATCGCGCTTTTCGATATTCCCTCTTCGCTGACACCTGTCACTCATTACATAGAAGGCATGAGCATCCTTAAAGATAGTTGGCCAATAGAAACTAGACTGAAAAATCTTTAAAGCAATTTTCTTCCCTCCAAAATACCCTCCACAGCTGAATATATGGCAATATCTCAATATGCTTTGTTGCTCCTCTTCTGGCACACAACGTTGGATAATTTGGCTAGACATAGTTTGAAAAGGACTAGATATTCCTAAAAATAATGCCTTATTATAGATAGCAACTTCTTTAGTCCTTGTGAATTTAACACAGGATTAAAAACTCCTTTAACCAAGTAATTCACAATATCAGCATACTAAGGTTCACTTCCTTTTATAGAAAATAATTATTCATTAGGAAAGATCTCATTGATAGGAATGTTCTCCTTGCCTCTCTCTTGGTCAAAAATGGTCCCTTCCACCAACTTGGACAAGTGATCTGCTACAACATTCTCATAGCCTTTCTTATCCTTGATTGTCAAGTTGAACTATTGCAATAATAAGATCTACCTAATCAACTTAGGCTTGGTGTCATTCTTTGTAAGCAAGTATCTTAATGTAGCATGATCAAAATAAACAATTACCTTTGAACCAATCAAGTAAGACCAAATTTTTCCAAAGCAAACACAATTGCAAGTAATTCTTTTTTAGTAGTGAAATAGTTCAATTATGCTTCATTCAGAGTTCTACTTGCATAATGAATCACATGAGGCAATTTGTCTACTCTTTATCCTAGAATAGCATGACAACAAAATCCAATGCATCACACATGAGCTCAAACAGAATGGACCAATCAGGCACTGTTAATATTGGAGCTAACGTTAATTTTTCATTCAAGGTATTGAAGGCATCAAGGCATTCCTTATCAAAAGAAAAAGTTACATCCTTAGCCAATAGGTTACAGAGCAGTTTAGAAATTTTTGAAAAATCCTTTATAAGTCATCTATAAAAGCCTGCATGGCCAAGAAAGCTTCTAACTCCCATAATTGAATTTGGGGGAGTTAGCTTGGCATTCAATTAAATTTTTGCCTTGTCCACTTTGATGCCTTTACTAGAAACAATGTGGCTTGGCATAATTCCCTATTTGACTAAGAAATACACTTCTCCCAACTCAATGTTAAATTCATCTCAATGCATCTTTTAAGTACCAATCTCAAGTTATTAAGGCACTCATCAAATGAATCTCCAAAAATAGAAAAATCAGCCATAAATACCTCAATGAACCTTTCAATCATGTTAGAAAAGATGGACATCATACACCTTTGAAAGGTTGCAGGAGCATTGCAAAAATTGAAAGGCATCCTCTGATAGGCAAACATTCCAGACGGACAAGTGAAGGTAATCTTTTTTTGATCTTCTGGGGCAATGGGAACTTGATTGTAACCTGAAAAGCCATCTAGAAAACAATAGTAAGCATGAATTGTCAATCTTTGAAGCATTTGATCAATGAAAGAGAGAGGAAAATGGTCCTTTCTTGTGGCTACATTGAGCTTCCTGTAAGCAATGCACATTCGCCACCCTGTAGTCATTCTCATAAGGACCAATTCATCATTGCCATTTTTAACAACAAAGATACTAGATTTCTTTAGCATGACATGTACCAGACTTACCTATTTGCTATCAGATATTGGGTAGATAATACCTACATCTAATAGTTTGGTAACTTCAACTCTAACAGCCTCCTTCGTGTGTGTGTTCAATCTCCTGTATGCATCTCTGAAAGTCTTTGTATCCTCTTCCAAAAGTATTTTATGCATGCACATAGTGGGGCTAATTTCCTTGATATCTATCAAGGTCCAACCTATAGCCCCTTTGTGCTCTTTCAACATAATCAATAACCTACAATCCTCATCCATAGAAAAGTCAGAAGCAATTATAGCTGGAAAAGTATTATTTTCACCAAGAAATGCATATTTCAAACTCTTAGGCAATTGCTTCAAATCTAATGGTGGTGGTGTGGCCATTTCATGTTCCACTTCTGGGTTGGCTTGTTTAAGCTCTTCTTGGGAGATTTCCTCAACTTCCACTTGCTCCACACTGTCAAGTGTTTCCTTCAACTACATTGCTTCTTCATCTTCCACAAATCCACCCACAGTGAGCACCAATTCTAATTTATCATTTGCTTCCTATTGCACAAAAGTAGATAGAACAAGTGAGTCCAAATCATCAACTTGAAAACAGTCACTAGGATAAGAAGGCAATGAAAGGGAACTATAAATTGAAAATTCCACTATTTCATCTAAGACAGTCATTTTCAACTTTCCATTTCGTATGTCAATGATTGTCTAAATTGTAGCCATAAATGGGCATCTTAAAAGAATGGGTACTTCTCTCTCTAGAATCATTTTGCCTTTCCATATCATGCATCACAAAATCAGTTGGGATAATCAATTTATCTATCTACACAAGAATATCGTCTACAATGCCTCTAGGACATTTCACTACTTTGTTTGCAAGTTGAAGAAATATTATAGTGGGTTTCAATTCTCTGAAACTAAGCTTATATATAAAAAGAATAAAGCATCAAATTTATGCTCGCTCTAAGATCTAGCATTGCTTTTACCTTATTTGTTCCTCCTACAATAATTGAGATATTGAAACTACCTGGATCTTTTAGTTTTGGGAGCAGATTTGTTTGTAACACTACACTAGCTACTTCTGAAATAATTACCTTCTTGTGAGGCTCATAGTTATGCTTCCTTATGATTAGTTCCTTCAAAACTTTAGCATAAGCAGGCATGTTTTTTATCATGTCAAGCAAGGGAAATTTTACATTCACTTTAGAAAGATTATCATAAATGTTAGAAAATGACTTATCAAATTTGCTCTCCTTCAACCTTCCTAGAAATGGGACTATAGGATCATAAGGTGGGGGTACTTTGTAGTTGACTGGTTGGTCAACTATTAGAAACACTACCTTCCTTGAATGCACATCCTCTTTTGCCTTTGTCTGTCCCTTGTTAGTTCCTGTAGAGATAATTGAATCATCAGTTTCTTTACAAACTTTATTATCAATTACCTTTCCACTTCTCAGTGTATTAATCGCTTTTGCTTGCTCGAGCTGGCTTGGAAACTTCCCAAGTGTGTCGCTTTACACAGCTTATGCAATTTATCCCAACTGAGTCTCCATCTTCTTCATGGTTGCCTCCAAGTTATTGAATCTTGAAGCAATATTTTGGAACTTAGTTGCATTGTTCTGGAACTAAGTCTATGTTGCTTGAATGAAACTTTGTATAGCTTCTTCAAGACTAGGCATTTTTAGTTGTGGTGGTTGAAAAGAAGTTTCAACTTGGTTCTAATTGCAGTCATTGTTCCAAGAAAAGTTAGGATGATTTCTCCAAGTAGGATTATAAGAATTTGAGTAAGGATCAATCCATGGTCGTTGGTTGTAGAAATTCATTGCATTTACTTACTCTACATCACCTGCAAAATAATCATTTGAAGGACAAATGTTAGATGAGTGACCTAAAATCCCACAAAAAGAACAAACCTCTATTGGGGTAGGTTGTGGTTGTTTCATGTTCACTATCATTGAGCACATCGCCTTCATTTCCTTCACCATCTCCAACATCTACACAGGTAGATCTATGTTAAAGTTCACTTCATCAATTCCTCTAGACCTACCTCTTACACTCTTTTGCTAAAAATTTTCTCCAAGCATTTCATACAACTCACATGTCTCTTCCAGAGTCTTTTCTCCTATGGCTCCACCTGCAACATTGTCAACCATGGCTTGGCATGGTTGTATATATCCATCATAGAAAAATTGGTTAACAATTCAAGTGAATAACTATGATAAGGACATTGAATCAATAATGCTTTAAATCGCTCCCTTGCTTTAGGGAATGCTTCACCATTCATTTGACAGAAAGTAGCAATTTTACTTCTTAATTCAATAGTTTTCGCATGAGAACAAATTTTCCAATGAATTTATTGTACACCGCTTTCCATTTTGTTAATGAACTAGGAGTTAACGTCATGAACCACATCCTTCAAAGTGTATGAGAAACATCTAATGCGTAATTGATCAACAGTTATATCTTGCAATGGAAAAGATTATATTATTGCATCAAAATCATGCATGAATGTCAATTGATCGTCTATAGCTATTCCATGAAAAGATGGAAGCATGTTAAAATAAATGTGTTTTAGTTCATAATTTCTAGCATTATCTTTCAACACAATGCATGACGGTGAAATTCCTATGGTGGGACATGCAAACTCTTTCTTCAGTTGTTGAGCTTGTTGAGCCACTTGATTCTTCATCTTGTTAGCCATGTGGACTACTTCGTCTTCACTTAAACTCTCTATCTCGATTTCTACTTTATCACTTCCTTCATGCAATGGAAATAGAGCCAGATTCAATGACCTTCTTCAATTCATTCATAGCTCTACAAAACAAAAAAAGTAAGAATCAAAAACCTTATGTACAATTAGATATAGAAATACAAAGAATTATTGTACCTAACTCAATTGAATCAATTTCAAACCATTCCCTAGCAACGATGGCAAAAACTTGATGGTTCAAATTATAAATCCTCACAAGTGCACAAATGTATAGCAGTATAGTATGCAATGCAAAGGCCGATCCCAAAAAGAATGTTCAAACCGATTCAATTAGCTTTAGTTACTGACCTGTCACTATCTTAAAGGAATGTGATTTAAGCTAAGCAAGTATAAATGATAACTTGAATAAAATTATGGAAATCAAATAGCTATGGGTAATGTAGGTGAGATCAACAAAGTGCAAGGGTCTAAGGACCCAATTTCACCACTCAATGATACTCTTTGCTATTGGGACTTTGGATTCAATGCATAACTTGGAATCATTCTATCTAATATGAGATTATTACCATTAGGCGTGTAGGTTTAAATTAAGTATTTCCACTTGTTCCAATTACCTATAGTGTATAGTGTAATTGAGGTGAAAACTCATTAAGCTTAAGAACACATCAATCAAATAAGATGGTTTAGCATAAGGTCTATACCATAACCACCTATTGTTTTCATTCAATGGTGCTTATGGTTTTGCATATGGTGTGTGCCTTAACCATGTTAGACAATAAATGTGATTCATAATATTGTTGATCAAGCAATATATCAAACAAAATGAAAGCCAATAACTCAATGAATGAAAACAAATGATTTACATTAAAGAGCTAACATTCACATATAACAAAATGTATCAAAGAGGATTACATCTTCACCCTAGTAAGGTATGTTTAGTGTATAATGAAAACAAAATTACTCCCTTAACAAAGCTCAACACAATGCAGGCCATCTTCTTATTTCTCTTTGCTTCTTTGAAAACTCTCCTTCTTTTTACAATAAGATTCCCCCTTCAATCTTGAGTAGTTGCTGCTCTAACTTGTTTCTTTGCCTCCAAACCTTGCTAAAGAGCTCTCAAAAATGTGCCCTCACTTCATTTTTATATCCCCCTCCATTAGGGTTGAGCATTTGCACAAATCAAGCAAGATCCAGAAATTTAGGATTTTTGTCTCCATCACCTTGTCGCGGCATGAGAAAGGACTTGTTGTGGCAGGGACTCTCTGTCGCAAGAACACTTCAAGCTTCAGGTTCCTTATTGTAGTAGGGAAAATGCCTTATATGGCAGAAGAATGCCTTGCGGCGGCATGATGTTGCTAACTTAAGCAATATTGATGCAGTTTGTTCTTTGCCGTGACAGGAGAAACCTTTGCCTCAACAAGGTGTTCTGTCCATGTGAATTTTGCATTGCGAAGTGTTGACATCGCGTCTTGGATTTTCATGCCTTGTTGTGGATTTTTCTGTCCACCATGTTGCATCTTTTGTTAATCTTTTACAAGTTGTCTTCCTTTCCAACTTTAAGCTTCATCTTTCTTTAGTTTCTATCTTCTTTTCCCATCTTCAATTCACCTGGAAAAATAAATAATTTCATGTAAAATTCATCTAAATTTATCAAGGATTCACAAATAATTAAGTTTGAACATGCATGATATATGTTCAAATATAGCCCAAGGATTAAGGGGGATCACATTCAAGAAAAGAAGAGAGAATGAGGAAGGTGAGAGTAATAGAGCCAACAAAAAGAAAAAAAAATATCAAATGATCATCAAATGTAGTCTCTCTGGTTTACTTTGTGAGTTCACAGGGTTTGCATTGAACATGTATTGCTTAGTTGCATGAATGAATTTGAGTATGAAATGGCAAGATTGAAATGGCTATAACTATTGCACATGCATTCGGAATCTAAAGTGGATAGGATAAGGATTAAGTTAAAGCTATAGACATGAATGGTATCTTGAAATCTTCACTTATATTGCATATTACTCAGATTGTTAATAATGTTTATCCTTGAGAATTTGTGAGTTTTTCATTTGGTTTTGTGGCCTTTTTATAGATGCTTTGATTAAAGAAAGAATAGTCCAAATGAAGCAGAAAATTAGATGTAACTCAAGGAGGAAGAAGGATTGCAAACAAGCAAGAATCAAGTTAGAAAAATCTAGGGCCACGGCAACAAAATTCGTTCAAGTCAAATCGCGTCCATCAAATTCTGGGGCCACAGTGCCGCACCATCTAGGATTTCTATAGCATTTTCTGCTCAACTTGTTTCCTACTTTTTAAGGAAAATAGAGAGGGGTTTTGAGGGCATCTTTCTACTTTCATTCTAGGGTTTTTAAAGAGGGTTCTAAGGAGCAGTGCCATGGTGTTTCTTGAGGAGAAAGAGGGAGATTTCAAGTAAGCAAGAGGAAGAAAAGAAGATGTTCTTTATTGTGATGATCTTTTCTAAGGAAGTTGATTTGATTTCTATTATGAACTAAATCCTTCTTTCTAGGGTGAAGATGTAATCCTATTTGATACTCTTTATTATGTGGATTGTTGGTTATTAGTGACTATATGATCTTATTTCATTCATTATGTTATTTGCAGTGATTTGATTCATTTTATTGCTTGATCACCAATATTATGAGTTAGATTGATTATCTAAGCATCGTTATGGTAGACATCATATGCTAAACCATGAGCTCCCTTGAATTAAATGGGTATATGGTTAAGGTAGACACCATGTGCTAAACAATCTTATTTCGGTTCACTATGTTTTTGTGCTTAATGGGTTTTCACCTCAATTATGCTATACACTTATGCTATACACTATAGGTAATTTGAATGAGTGAAAATACTTGATTTGAACTCTCACACCTAACAGTAATGATCATATAGTAATGATCATACATTTAAAAGAATGAACCCAAGTGAAGCATTGAATCCAACATTCCACTAGCAAAGGGGTAATTATTTAGTGGTGAAATCGGATCCCTAGACCCTTTCATCTTATTAATTTCCCTACATTATTATTAGTCATTGATTTTTACCATTCCATTTAGTTTTTGCAATTCCATCCAACATTACACCATATTTATTTAGTTCTAAATTCATTCTTTTTAAGGATAGTGTAGTTCAGTAACTAAAACTAGTTAAATTAATTTGGTCATTCTCTATGGGATGAACCCTTGCATTGCACATTATACTAATATACATCCGTGCACTTATAAGGAATTATAATTTGAACCACCATCTATGCACCTAGTGATTAAAATTGCTTGTTTAGAGGGAGAAAATCTATTTTGCTGCAATTTATGGAGGATCCTTGAAGATTTGGGGTCAGATTTCTCTTTTGGAGAGGAAGCCACATACGAAATTGTTGGTAAATCCTTTTTCCCAGCTGATTTCAAGTTTTTTGTTTAGATAGGGTTTTATATCATCTTGAACAGTAATTGTGGAGGGGGGGGGGGATTGCATGAATCACGTGTGGATTTCATGGGAAAATGCATGAAAATGTACAGAAAATCCATGTATATTGTTGTCCATGAATTAGATGGTAAGGGGTTTGTGTTACGCCCCGCTTTCCAAGGCATCACTCAGGCAGGAACAAGAGGACTCTCGGCCAAAATCTCCCCTGAACTTATCCACTTACACCTGTATAAACATTCACAAACACCCACATCTGCCCAGAATTGTAGTCGCATTGTAAAGGTAAATTGTATGAAAATCATTCTCGCGTCTGATTAAATAATGGCATGTAGCTAAAAACACTCCACATACTTCAATTTACATAATTTACACCATTAACATGCTGAATGAATCACACTTTTTATACATTCTAAAATATTTATCAAAAAGACAAAAGTTTTGAATTATCATGGTTTATCCCTCTCTTAAGCTCCAACCCCTCGTTGGGCTCCATCTTCTACCCTATCAATTAAAACATAATAAAATATAGTGAGTTCACATAACTCAATATGCATACATATATCAAATCAATAATTAAATCATAGAATGTAATAAAAATTTATACGCTCAACATAGAACTATACTATCATGGATTGCATACAAATAGTAAAAAAATTCCCAAATGCAAATCTATTAATATCTGATTGCGTCTATTCATATTTAAATTCACTTTATTTCTAATGCATTCCTTTTTATTTCCAATCAATCACTATCTTTTGTCTGTAACCAATTAATACCATATTCGGGAGGTCACCAATCAAACCAAATGTACAATACCACAATCAAATGACTCAACTTTCTCACAACTTCAGTGTATTTAATTTTCCTACTATGACTTGAAACATCCCACCATCACAACAACTCAGGGGTCATAGGTTTCCCATTTATACCTACTAAGTAATTAGAGGAGTCTCATAAATAATAGGTTAATCAGACCTTTTCACCAAATGAGGCAGTATCCATAACAAATCCCTAACAAGGGTGGGATCTCAATAACCAAATAACCATCCCGATATGTATCCAAATCTAATTTACCATAATCCAAAGTTTCATGCATGTGCAAGTATGCAAGTCATACTCAGATTATAATATTTCCATTTGATTATCCAACCCAATAGTATAACTTTTATGATGTCCCAAGTTTATCATATCATCACTATTATCTAAGCATATTTTCCATTCTTAACCAAGTAACCAAACTCAATTACATACTCAATTAAAATATCACTTCCAAATATATATACATTTTACTAAATGTCATATTATGCTAAGCCAATTATTATAACATTATAACCTCATCCTTCTAATATCTTCATTATTATTCGTTTATATGTTGCATATCTTATGCTTATTTGGGAAAAACAAAAAAGGTACACAAACTTAGTCAAAAAGAAGGCAAAAAAGGCAAAATGGAAATCAAAATCACGACATAAGGGGACCATGTCGCAACATTGAAGTGGCATTAGATACAATGTCGCGACATAATAACCCTATGTCGTGACACTGAACAACATGCATGAAACCTTGAAGAACAAGTAGTGTCACGACACAGACGAGTTATTTCGTGACACTAAAGTGGCAATGGGCTAAATGTATCGACATTGAGACCCTATGTCCCGACACTGGACAATACTCCTACTGCCCACCCTTTTTCTCATGAGAACTTGTCCTGTTTCTTCAATCCCAATGTTTCTTGATTAACCACTTAATTTTTCTCAAATCTCACTTTGTTTAACCTTGATTTTCATCGACTAATCCCACCTATCCATCAAAATACTTTTAAGAAATAATTCTTTTCTATTTATAACACGTAGTGGTTTCATAACCTTTAATGCAAAATCACAATACTTTACATACACTGAATTACTTCTTAATCACATTCACTTCTTTCATTCATACTTAATTCCTGTCGTGTACAAAGTTCTCACAACGCAATCCATTGGGTTTGCCCATGTCAAAATGTAATAGGCCAACTTCATCCCCAAATTAACTCATAATGTAATTAATCAATATTAACCAAGAATGATTCAAATTTTAAAAGAAGTACATAAACAATTAGCTTGCTTACCTTGTGTGTATCAAACATACTTCTCTTTTGCTACAATCCTTATATGGCTAAGCCCAAATCTGCAACTCCTACATTGAAAATACATATTCTTTAATTATTAAAGCGCAAAAATGTATTACTTCTAAGTTTTATTCCATCCCTTAACTCTATTTAAAGATAATGCACTTTCTTGGTTAGCCTTCACTAAAAACAATGATTATGGATTCATTAACATAGCTTAATTATACTATAGCCCTTTTTATACTATTTCATCAAATATTCAGAATGTGGTTTCTGAAATCCCATATGCTCATCATTCACAAGTTGTGATTTCCATTCTAAATGACATATTACTGCATTTAAATTAAATCCTCACAAAAATCCATGTTAAAAACATTCACTTCCTACTAATTTTTCATTTTCCCCAAAACCCTATTCTTCCAACAATAAATTCCACTTTATGAACTAAAATTCAAATGATCTATCGAATAGAATAGGTTAATCACTAGTAGAATTAGCTTAACTCCTCACTTCTCTACTCAAAACCCACAATCTAGGCTTTGATGCAAAACCCTTGTATTTTCTGCAACTGGTTCCTATCCAATTCACTGAATATGAGATATTCTCCTTACTAGCTTGCTACAAATTCTTCAATCCTTAGTCTTCTAGTTGTTCAGCTTCAATTTCTTCAAGAATTAAGAAGTTCTAAAATGTTAGCGAGCAAGGGGGATGGCTTCTTAGTTTGGTTGTCGAGAAATGAAGTTGGTGGAGCATTTTAAGCTCCATCCCCATAGGTACTCTAGTAACATATGAAAAGCTATGCAACATCAATTTAAATTTTTTGTTCTATAGCCCATTCCATCATTGAATTCTTATTTTCCACACTATAATACTTTATTATTTAACTATGAACATCATGATTTTCTATAGCTAATGTCATTCATCACACATATATATCCGAATCAGGTCGCAACCCATAACAAAATTTTTAGGGTCTCACAGTTTGTAACACCCAAGGTGTTGAAATGAGGAAACATTTTGTCAAAATATGTATTTGGACATTGTACTATGATTTGAAGGATAAAATATGAATTGTATTTAAAATTTGCTATGAATTAAATGAGGCTATTAGAAAAGTTGGAATGATCTAAGTTATAGATGGAAGAATGATCAATTGGTTGTATTTTAGTACTTGAGTGAGGATTTTTTGGTGTAATTTTATGAATTTATTATGTTAGTATGTCAATATTAATGTGGGAGTAAATATATGAGAAAAATCTAGGTTTATAGTAGAGGAAAATCCACAAATTAGGGGACAACAAGTCTGTGTTGTGGCACTAGAAAAGGGTGCCACTGCATTATTTCAGAAGAGAGGAGGTTTAGGCATCCAGTAGGTGGATGCCATGGCATCAAATTCGCGGCATCACTTTAGCATAGGCCAAACATTTTGGCATTTAGCAAGTTAATGCCGCAGCATAAGATTTTGATGTTGCAACATCAATTCTGTGGTGCGTCGGAGCAATGGAGAAACCCAACTTTTTAAAGGATGAACCATCCCTTTTCATTGCATTTGTCCATTTTGTTTTCCCTCTCCCACGCCGTAACCATGTCTTAGCTTCATTATGCCATATTTTATGTGAATTTAGCTTGGGAAAATCATGGTTTAGGCATGTAATCCTTCACCTATGCTCCTAAACCCAAATTTTGACCATTAGGATGGTGAGAAATGGAAGAAAAACTAGTTTTTAACAATTGAAGGAAGCTTCTTGGAGCCTTGAAATTGGATTCAAGTTTGTGAGTGGAAGACACATTTGGATTTCAAGGTAAGATGCATTTGGGTTTTAATATCAACTAGGGTTTCATGAATAGTTGAATTTTGGAGAAATGATGAAATTGGTGTGGGATACATGGGAGAAAATGATTAATATGTGAATTAAACTATTTTGGGGACTTGGTTAGGTTGTTTGGGAGTGAAAAATATGACTTTGGACCATGACCTAATTGGGGTTTCTAAGTATGAGCCATGTAAATTATGAATTAATTGAATTAAAAGCTTAATTGAGTTGTTTTAAAGATGCTCAAGTATTCATCATGTTAGATACAAGATAAATGTTGTAAGGAAAGGAAGTTGCTTGTGATAATTTGTTAATTTAGTTATTGTTTATATTTTACATGAGTAATGATAAGAGGATTTTGTCTGTTAACTATCTAAACGTTGAATTGAGGAAGTTAATGGTCAAATTAACATATTGTAAATGTTAGCTAGATGTTGAGTATTTTGGCTTTTGATTGTATATTGATGAGTATGCATGAAAATTTGATTCTATCATTGGAATGCAATGATTTAACTCATTGCATAAGAGATGTTTGGTAAAATGCCTAAATAAAAGTGAATAATATGTAAAGGGTTTGAGTGTAACCTACCTGTCTAAGACTTGAATGAAATGGAATGAAGAATTGTTTAAGATGTACTCCATTGTTAATGAAGTTAATTATTATGTTAAAAGTATTGAGAATGAACTGTATGATAGCAAGAGTACAATACAATTGGTATCTTACTTGGGATGTATATGTCTAATGAAATGTTATGTGAATTGGATCATACAAGTGTAGGACTATTGGAATATGTGTGTAAAGCTATGAAGTTCAAAGAGTTGTGGAACTTCGCAAATTATTGAGGTAACTCTTTTTGGGTTTTATGTACGATTGGTTGGGAATGATGAATATCCCATTTGTTTATATCTGGGCTTCTATGTTTTGGATGGGGATAATAGATATCCCACATTTGTTTAATATTGATATTTTTTAGCTATTTAGGGATAAGAGGTATCCGTTGGAATTGGATGATTGATGTTTTGGCTAGGTATGAATGTCTAACGTGAGGGATGGAGAATATCCTCTTTGTTGTATGATTAATTTGAAGATTATTTTAATATGTAATTAGTTGATTGGATGGGAATGACAGTGATTCCCTATTTGGTATAAATTGATGAATATATCTTCTTCTCATTGACATGGTTTGTGTCTTAGATAGATGATTGAGCCTCTTAGCTATGTATTAAAAATGAGATTGCTTATCAGAGATTACGCATATTCCAGATTGAAAATATGCTATTTATGGATTGTTTATTATTTGTTAATTGTGTCTACTTACTAAGTTACCCAGATTCACGCATTCTTATTTAAATTTTTAGCTGGCAAGTCATGTAAAGGATTTATGAGAAAGAATGAAGACCTTTCAATGGTATGATGTATTATTAGGATCGGAATTTCTTGTGAAATTGTATTATTGTGGATTTGTAGAATTGTATAAAATTGTAAATGATGTATAAAGTAAAGTATTGACATGTCTTACTAAATGATGTATAATATTGTCATATCATCATATGTTTCCGCTAAGGGTAGTGCCATCATGGTGTGATACGGGTTCTGGGCTGTGGGTAGGTTGGGCTAGTGAGTTATTTATGATTTAAGTGATAATTGTTGAAAAACTGTAGTTTTATGTATGATTTGGAATTATAAACATTGATGTTTAGAAATTTATTTGATAAATGATGTATATCAAGTATTAATCTTGATATTTTCAAGGGACACTCTGTTGAATTTTTGATAGAAATCACATTAAAAATTTATAAATTTGGAAAAGATTTAATGAAAAGTATAGGTGTAATAAAATGGGATCAGAGCACCCCAACCCTAAAACTGAGGAAGTTGTAGTGAAAATAAAGGCAAATGACCAAGGTCCCACCTCAGAAGGTGGGGCATGACAGGGTTGCATAATAAGTTGGGCAATTCATGGCCAATGAAGTGAAATAAGAAATTAACGTGTCTTGGGGTATAATTAGTTGTTTAAAAGTATTTTTTATGTTACATATGTTAATTATGGATTGTATAATGTTGAGACTATAAGCAACCTATTGTAACATTGCTGAAATTTTATGACCTAAGTGATGTGTATTAGATGTTTGATGAAATGATTCAAGGAGATTCAGTGAGATTCAATGAGAAACAAGATGGGCTTACTTACAATTGGCAATTTTCACTATAAAAAGGGTTGTTTTGTGTTTATTAAGTTTATCCACTATGAAAGTAATGCAAATGATGTTTTAAGATGATTATTTATCTCACATGGGGTGAATAAGTATTTGGGATGTATAATTGAGTAATGAGATAAGAATAAACTATGATGAGGTGATAAGGTAGGTTTGACCTATTATATGAATTGAGATGAAATTCTCATTTGATCTATATGTAAATTAAATTTTGGAACATGTTATATGTGTAGGGCTATTTGAGCATTGATTGGAAACAAGTTATGGAGCTTGAGGAACTGTGAAATTGTACTCCATTAACGTTAGTAGGCTTCTTCGTCTTATATGTGTGTGAATTGGTGTGGATAGTACGTATCCTATGACTTTAAATATGGGAATTGTGTTACGAATGATTCATTTTGTTATACATGGACAAATGTGGGAATGGATGGGGGTAGTGAGTACCCCATGGTTTAGTTTCTTTTGTTAACCATACATGAATGTGTGGGATGTGTAAATGGATGAGAGAGTGAGTATTCCTAATGAATGACATTTATTGTAATGCTCCATGATTAGAATGAAGAAATGATGTGTTTCTATTTGTTTACATTAGACATATGTGTAAATGTGTGATTTGTTAGGGATAGGGAGTATCCCATGATATTGTATTTTGAATGAAGTTTGTCATTTTGTGTCATGATTTGGAATGACATGTTTATGTACTTTTATGTGTTGAGTTGGAAATTGGATTTAATTAGATGTGTTTACTAATTGTCACTAGTTAATTTAATATTGCATTGTATAGTGTTCCATCATGAGTCATGAATCATGACAGACATGATTAAGTTATGTGATATGTAATGGTATTATGTGACATATGGGGATATTTGAATAAATGGGTGGTAAAGATTGAGATATGCCTTGGGTGGCATCAATGTATATGCCTTTGCTGGCATGAAAATGTTGCCTTTGCTGGCATCAGTGGATATGCCTTTAGTGACATTTGTGCGCCTTTGGTGGCATGGGTAGATCTGCCTTTGGTGGTATTAGTGGATATGCCTTTGCTAGAATAAAAATGATGTGGATATGCATTTTTGCGTGACAGATGTGATATAATATGCCTGGGTGGCACAAATATAAAATGACTATGATAGTATCTTGATGGCACAAATAGGTAAGGTTATGATATGACCCCCACAGGGTGTGGATAGGTCTTGATGGCATGGATGCCTGGATGGCATTGTGGGTGTGGGTAGGCCTTGATGGCATGGATGCTTGGAGGGTATGGTTATGTAGTGGTACTTGTGTGGTGTGATATGCCTTGAAGGCATGGACAGGAATTCAATACATCATGGAATTGTATGTGTATTGGATTTAATCATGAATTTCCAATTATTTATATTGCTATTGTTTTCTATTTTTCCTACTTATTAAGTTCACCCAGACTCGCACCTTTTATTTATGGTTTTTAGTTGACAAGTCGGAAGATGGAGCCTAATTGGATTGGCGCTCACAGTCGGGATTAGAAGATGACCTTCATGGTGAATTTTGATAAATGTCAGGCTGGTAATTCCCCATAATAAATATGAAATTATAAATTGATAAGAATTAAGTTATGTTGTATATTGAAGTAATTGTGTTGGCATGTACTTGTAGTAGACTATACGTGGTGTGTGTGGATGTATTTTCATGCAGGTCTAGTTCTGCCATTGCCAGTGCATTGTGGTTTATGGTTTTGGGCAGTATTTGGGGGTGTGTTATTGTTAGTATCAGTGATGTGTAAGTAATTAGAGATATGGTATTATGTTGGAATGTTGTACGGGTACGGAACCCTTATATTTCAGGGGAGACTCTACCAGATTTTTAGTAGAATTCTTCTTTGGAATATAAGATGGTAGCACCCTAGGAGTGGGCTGTTACATTTTAATAACTAAATTCACATGTTTTGGATCCATAATTGACATGATTTTATTATTTTATAATCACATTTGATTAAATACTACACTTAATAGAGTTAGTTTATGTTTCAGGCATTAGCATCAAAACATGTCAAAAAGAATTTGAATATGATAAAAAAAATTATAGTTAATATCTCTTGTTCTTATCTTTCCAGCGCATCAAGAATCGCATAATTTTGATATCGTATGAGAAAGTTATGGCCAAAATACTGAACACTACTCCTGGTGAACAGTTAGGCATGTAGAAAGTTGATATTTTTGCACAAGGCTGAAGTTCTCATATATATGGAGGTGCAAACTAATTCTAAATTGGGTTATTTAAAGAGGTTTGAGATAAAACAAGAAGAGAATAGGTACATAATATTTGGAGGAGAGTTTTGCATGGGAAGTGAAGCAAGGGAGAAAGAGAGAATGGAGAATCAAGTTCTGCAGCATGTCAAGTTTTATAAAGGGAGTTCCTTTTATTTTTATCATGAGTTAATTTTCTTCTTCTAGGGTGCTAATGTAGCCCTCATGGATATTCTTTGTTAAACTGGGATTGTTAGTTACTTGATCATCAATTTTATGAATTAAATTGATGGTCAAAGACATGGCTGTGGTAGAGGCCTTGTGCTAAACCATGTGATGGAACTCTTTAATGACTGAATAGATGATTATAGTTGACGCCTTATGCTAAACTATTCTATTTGGTTCATGAAAGTTCTTCTAATCTTAATGGGTTTTCAACCTCAATTACACTACATAACATAGGTGAAAATATTTGATTTAAACCCGCATGCCTAATGGTAGTAATCATATATTGGATAGGATGAATCCAAGATAATGAATTGAATCCAACATCCCAATGACTTAGGATATTAATGAGTGGTGAAATCAGATCCCTAAACTCTTGCAACCTCTAAAATCTCCTTTGCATTACTCACTATTCTTTTATCTTATTTTCTAAATCTTATAAGTTGATTTACTTAGTTTCCATCTAATCTTGTGAAGTACGATTGTCTTAGTTTCAGTAAGTAGATGTCATTGAATTAGTTTAACCAATTCTCTGTGGGATCATCCCTTATTCTTACATGTTATACTTTCGTAGACTTATGCACTTGTAAGGAATTAAAAATTGACCATTAAGTTTTTGACGCTATTGCTAGGGAATTTATTTCAGATTGATTCAATTAATTTAGTTACAATTTTTCCCTTTCTTTATTGTATTTCAATTTTTTTAGGATTTTTAATTGTGTAGCTTTTCTTTCTTTTTATTTCAGAGGAAGAAAGATGGGAGAAAATTGGAAAACAAGGTGTCTCAACAAACATAGTAGTTGATGAAGGAGTTTGCATGCTCTACCATTAGGATATCCCCTTTATGCATTGTTTTAGATGATAATGCCAAAAATTATGAGCTGAAATATATATACTTTAATATGCTTCCTTCTTTTCATGGTGTTAATGCAAAAGATCCTTTAATTTTTATGCATGATTTGTGTGGAACTATACACACTTTTCCTTTGTAAGGATTTGCAGAGGATCAGCTGTTTATGAGATATTTTCCATACACTTTGAAGGATGCGATAAAAATCTTATTCATGTCATTGGTTCCTAGTTCATTAATCACATGGGATGTAGTTTATAATAAGTTCATTGGGTAAATTTTATTTCATGCTAAAACTGCAGAACTAAGAGGAAAGATAACAACTTTTGATCAAATGGAAGGTGAGGCATTACATGAGGCTTAGGAGAGATTTAAAGTACTATTAATTCAATTTTCTCACCATTGTTATCCTTTAGAGTTGCTACTTCAATTTTTCTATGATGAACTAACATAATCATGCCAACTCATAGTTAATAATGCTACAAGATGAGCAATGGAAGAGAAGATCCCGAAGAAAACTTATGATTTGTATGAGATGCTTGGGGAAAATTCACTGCCAAAACATGCTAAAGGTAGGTCCAGGGGTATGTATGAAGTGAATTCTAACACTGGACTTGAAATGCAGGTGTCAGAGCTTGCAAAACAGATGAAGATATTGTGCTCCATGATGATGAACCAAAAACAACCTGTTCCTTGTGGTATTTTTGGTCATTCACACAATGTTTGCCCTTTTACTTAATATTTTGTAGAATTTTCTTGAGAAGCCAATGCGATGGAATTTTATAACTAGCAACCCTGTAATGATCCATATTCAAACACTTATAATGCTTGTTGGAGAAGTCATTAAAAATTTTTAATGGAACAACAATCGTAATCCAAATCAAGCTGGAATTTCATTTCAACCAAAGAAACCTACTCTTGAAGAGACTATGTAGAGTTTTATCTAAGCAAATGAAACAAGATTCCAGAACGTGGAGGCATCTATAGAAAAGATAGAGACTTAGTTGGGGAAATTGTAGATACAGTGAAGAGCCACAACCCTGGTGCAGACAAGGAGAAAGAGAAAGTCAGAGGAGGAAATAATTACCAAGAGAGCTGTGTTCCTAATTTGTGATCTTCCAATCAACTACAAGCCACTACTACCTTATGATTTACTAGTCCCTTTCCCTTGATGTTTGAAGCAGAGCAAAGTTTTTGGAAAAACATGTGATGGCATGGAGTATATTTTGGCTTTGGACGTATTCCCACAAAAAAATCTAGTGAGATGATTGAAAATCTTAATGAAGATTCAACAAAGGAGGAGATCAAATAAAAATAAATTGAAACTGAAGCAATTGCCTAATCATTCAAGGTATGAATTTGTAGGCAATGATTCATTCTTTCTAATGATTATTTCTTCTTCTTTTATAGGTATGGAGGAAGAAAAGTTAATGCCATTTCAAGATTATGCAGTGAAGTTAGATATTTTCAAGTGTTAACCCAATCGATCCAAATCTCCTTTACCTAGCTTGATTTTGATGATGAACATATTTAACCAATCAATTTTTTATGATGAGCAAAAGCACATGAGGGAAAGTTTAAGCTACTAATCATTATTTCCCAAGTGTGCAGTAACAAATAATGTATCAGGAAATAGCATGAGTGAATAGTACATACAAGACTATATCAAAGACTGAGATCCACTACTGCATGAGGAAGAAAATGTAAATCTCAAATAAGAAAGAATGACACTAAAACTTTGAAGAGCGTTATGTGAAACAACTTCCAGACATGCCTCAAAATATTGCAAAATAATTCAAACTTGTGCTCAAAGTCAGACATAGATTTAGACCCAAAAATTGCTGATAGAGAAGCCAAGATGCTGAACATTGTAAGGCCATTCTTGAACATAAAATCCAAACTTGGACATTATTGAAGACTAAAGAGAAAAGCCAAATATGTCTAGAATCCCAAGTTTGAAAGTCCCATGGGCTAAATCTCGGACATGGCCACAACTAAAGACGCAAGTTCGAAATATTAACTTCAGACATGACAAATTCAATTCCAGACATAGCTAGGATCAAGCTATGAAACCAAATGCAACCAGCACCAATCCAAGTCTGAAATCTTAAACTTGGACATGAAGATCAATTAAGGACATGGTGACTCATTCTTAGACACAACCAAATATGAGGTTGCCAGCTAAGTGATTCAACCAATTCTGAAAACTTAACATTATACATGTTAATTCAATTCTAGACATGGCGAATTGTTTCCAAACATAGAAGAATGAAGTTTGTTACAAGTCAAGCACCAGTCTGAGGCCAAATGATTAACATCATATATGTTATTTAAATCCCAAACAAGACAGTTCATTTTTTGATATGGGCAAGCACAATCTGTTTCAAGCCTAACGATTCAATCAAGTCCAAAAATTTAATTATGGACATGGAAACTAAACTCGGGCATAGCTTAATGAACTCCAAACATGAAAACCCAAGAGAGAGATCCAACGGACAGAAAATCTTGTGGATTTACTTGCATTAAATGAATGTCATCTTCTTCAATAGGCAAAATTTGAATTCAGCTATAAAAAAGTAAAGAAAGGTCATTCCAAGAAGTTATGAGAGTTAGACAATTTGAGAAAAGTAAGAGAAGAAAACATGAGCATTTATATTTATGGCTATAAATATAAATTCTACACACATCTATTTTTGTTACAAGAGTAAAGAAATTGAAGCATTATATTTATTCCTATATATTTATTTTTGTTGTATTTAATTGGTTACAAATTCAGCCTATGTAAGTGGCATTTATTATCATACATCTTTTAGTAATTGGAATAGCAAGCAAGAGGCTTGCTAATCTTGTATAACTTTGTTGGTCAACTTTGGAAACCAACTAAGATAAGTTTGCTAGTAAGCTTTGAAAACCAACCTATGTATAAGTTTGTTGGTAAGCTTTGCAAACCAACCTATGTATAAGTTCGTTGGTAAGCTCGAAAAAACCAACTGTGATTAGTAGAACCTAAGTACAGTGAGTGAGGCTGACTCAGAGAGAGGAGTTGGTACTGTGTTGTGGGCCAAAATTCTATAAAATACTAGTGTACTCTGTGTTGTGTGATTCCTCTTCTAGTTATTACAACATCTTGATTTTATATTGGCACTAATTTTAAAAGCTCAATTCCCCACCTCCCCCCACCCTTTTGAGCTACCTTAAGTTGGGACCAATAATTGGTATCACAGTAGGCTTCAATAGTTAATCTTGATTGTTGGTTACTTTGACTGCTTGAAGTGATCCCTATAGCCAACACAATCCACAACACCATAGTTGAAGGACAATCAACCACTAGACCCTCATTCTTTGATGACACCAATTATGAGTACTAGAAAATGTGAATGTAAAAATTTTTGATAGCCACTGACTACAAGTTATGGAAAATCATTAAAGATGGCAAGACTGTCATGGACATAGAAGTTAAATATACCGCTGAAGACATTGCATTAGTAGGGATAAATGTTAAAGCTAAGAATAGCCTCTACTATGCACTATCACCTTCTGAATTTAAAAAGATTTTTGTGTGTGACTTAGCAAAGGAAATATGGGACAAGATGAAAGTTGCACATGAGGGTACTAATTAGGTCAAAGAGACCAAAATTAATATACTTATGCAGGAATATGAAGCCTTTCACATGAAGGACAAAGAAACAATATTAGAAATGTTTGGAAGATTCCAAAAGATCACCAACGGGTTGAAAAGTCTTAGAGAAAAATATGAAGAACCCAAAATGGTGAAGAAGATCCTAAGGTCTTTGCCTAGACAATGGATGACAAAGGTTACTGCAATTCAAGAGTTAAAGGATCTGGGAAAGATGATAGTTGAAGAGTTTATGGGTTCGCTCATGATGCATGAAGTTCTTACGAAACAAAAAAACTCTAGAAGAACCGAAAGGAAGGAAATTAATAACACTGAGAGCTGAGTCAGATGATGACTTACAAAGTGAAGCTTCAACAAGTGGAGCTAAAAATGATGATGACATGGCAATGCTGAGTAGAAGATCCAGAACCATGTTTAAAAGGAAGACTGGAAGTAACTCTAGAATTTTCAAAAACAAAGACAAAGGAAAAGATGTTCTTATCTACTATAATTGTGACAAGCCTAGCCACATGAGTTATGACTGCCAAGAACCTGACAAGTGGCAAGGGGAACAATAGAACAAAAAGCATAATTCATATCCTGAAAAGAAAAATAGAAACAAAAACAACAAAAGCTTCAACAAAAGGAAAGCACTTATTGCAAGGGAAATGATTGAAATATGCCACATGAAAATTCAAGTGACAATGATGATAAACAAGAATCAAAATTCAACAAATTGTCACCTACAAAAGGAGATCAAAGAGAATATCATACCAAAATCATCCATGAAGATGAAGCAACTTTTGAACTTGAATCTCAAAGTTTCCTCGATGAATTAGAAAGTTTATATGTAGATTTCAAATCATTGAAAGCCAAATACAACGAGACAAAGAAGGAGCTAGTGAAAATAACCAATGAATGCTCCAAGTTGAAAGATGAAAATAGCAAACTCAAGAGTAATCATTACACCATTCAAGAACTTGAGCAGGTTAAGGAAACAAATAATGCCTTAAGATAGACCTTGACTACCACCTTATTTAAAATGAGCCCCAAGATAAATATGGTTAGAAACATATGAAAAAGAGCTATAATTCTAGAAGAAAACAAGGGAACAAACAAACCATGATTTGAATTCCTAAGACAATTACAAATGTAGTAAATGCAATTCAATCTCCTAAAATTATAGTAGTGGCACTCAAGGAATAATGGGTGCCAAATTTGCTGCTACTGACCCACTTGGACCCATTCCCAAATGGGGACTAAAGATTAAAGCTTGACCTTGTAAATGAAAGTGTGTCTGAGAGCCACAAGAAGCAACATGTGGTACATTGATAGTGGTTACTAAAGACACATGATAGGGTAGAATGTAACACTCTGGGCATTAGAATAAGGAAAAGTGTTGTGAAGTATTGCCAAGGCTAGGATAGATATGAATTAATTTGAAATTTTGAAGTTTATTAAGTCTATTACTTAAGTGTAAGTGGGAAGTAAGCATTTTGAAAGTTGAATAAATCTGAGAGTTGGTTAACTCCTACATGATTTGATCTAATTATTTGAGGGCATTATTATGATTTTTATTATGATTTGATTAGGTACATATGTCTTAATTAAGGAACGGTTAAATACATGAGAGAAAACAAGATAAAAGATGGAGAAAAAATACCAGAGAAAAAGGGGTAGCATGATCCAGTGTCGAAGCCCCCAATCTAGCGCCGCGATGCCACTTCAAAAAGGGGAGATGGGTGGCGTCTAGCAAAATGGGTTCCACGATGCTCAAATCTCACACTGCAGTGCTAGTTGGCAGTAATTCAGTGGTTTGGCTTTTTAAAGCTTGTTTCCATTCTGTTTCTTCCCCAGTTCATTCTATTCATCTTCCCACACTCAACCCTCACCCCCTATACCCTGTTTAGCTGTTTTGACCTTAAATCCTTGAGGGAATAAATGTGTTCAGGTGTATATTCCTCAAATATAAATTTGAACCAAAGTTTCAACTATTTTGATGAAGGAAGAAGAAAGAAAATCTGATTTTCTACAATTGGAAGGAGCTACTTAGAGTATTGAGCTTGGAATTCCATTCATGGAAGGAAACCACACCTGAATCTCATGGTAAGTCACTTTTCCCCAATCAAATTTATAGTTTATACTGAGCTAAGGTTTTGGGATTAGTGATTTTAGGGAAAAATGATAGAATTGATGTGGTACTCATGGGGGAAATGATTAATGAATTAATTAGAGTGCATTGAAACTTAATTAGGTATGAGAAACCATGATTTGTACCTATTAGGGTTTCATGAACAGTGAACTTGGGGGAATTTCATAGTTTACATGTAAATGCTATGAGGGAAATGTTTAATTATTGTGATTTGGGGTTTATTTGAGGGTGAAAAATCCAATTTTAGACAATGACTTAATAAGATGTTAAAAAGAGCTTTTGAGTATAAGAGTCTATGTTGGAAATTGGTTGAATTAAAGGCTTAATTCAATTGTTTTAAGTTTGTTTATGTGTTAATCCTATTATATACAAGATGAATGTTATAAGAAATGAGGGTTCCTGATACGAAATGAAGGTTCTTACTAAGAAATCATGATTTAATTAGTACTTAGCACAGGTTTGATGACATACTACTATCAGAGAAGTGATGTGATTAATTAATCATATTGTAGTCAAAGATTGATTATTAAAGCGGCATTAAAATGATGTGTGTAATACATAAAATACATAATTAGGAAGTTGATTAACTGTCAATAGTATGGTATAATGGTTATGTATTGTTAGAAGAGTGGTTTGGGTGAAACCCCCAAATTTAGCCCAATTGGAATCATAAATGGAATAGTACTTATTCCCAACTAAAGTAAATGACTAAAATGTATAATTGATTAATTGGATAGTTGATATGTGTATAAATTGTATTGTGATTAATGTGATATGTGTAGGATCATTTGAGTATGGATGAGAAGCTATGGAGCTTCTGGAGTTATTAAACTCAAGTTGTAAGATGATTCATCAGTGAGGTAAGTAGGCTCCTTCTTGGTTGAATCTATGAATGGATGGGGATAGTAGTTACCCTAGGTTTTGTATCCATGAATGTATGTATGATCTAAGATATGAATTTGTGATTATTGGGGATAGAAAGTATCCAATGCCTTTGTGTATAATGTTGCATATTCTTGTGTATGGATGTCTATGTGAGGG
The DNA here is from genome assembly GCA_036873735.1 of Pouteria campechiana. Classification (NCBI taxonomy): domain Eukaryota; kingdom Viridiplantae; phylum Streptophyta; class Magnoliopsida; order Ericales; family Sapotaceae; genus Pouteria; species Pouteria campechiana. The sequence continues at coordinate 34,724 of JAYJMB010017274.1, forward strand.
GGATGAAGAATACTCCAAGTGTATGTTTGATAAATGCATTGATAGGGATAGAGACTATCCCAATTATATACATGTGATAATGTCAATGGATAGAATAGATGGGATAAGTAAAATCCTATGATTATGCTGATAGTATATTATATTATGTGAATGTATATATGTAACACCTGTGGTCTTCAAATTTGGGGGAAATATTTTACATTTCAGTAAAATGAGGAATTGAGGTGATACATGGTGTTTTATAAAGAAATTTGTTATGAAAAACTAAATTGAACAAAGAAAACGGTTTCATTAGTAGTTATGAGTGAAATTGACCCAAGTAGTGATTTTGAGTAAATTCATGTATATGACTTGAATGATTAATATAGCATGATTATTGTGTATAATGTCATGTGTATGAGATATTAAATTGGAATTTTGAGATAATTTTGAAAATTTGAATTATTGAGTTAAATGTTTAGGTAAAAAGAACTCAATAGGTGATTTTCATAAAATCACAAAAATTTCAATGAATGAATAGCCCTATATGATGTTTGAGGTGATTGAAATTTACTCATGTGGATATGGGTAGAGTTTTGACCATGGATTCTATAAATTTCAGTATTTTGAAATATATAAAAATAATAGAAGAAAAGAACTAAAATGGCAAAATTGAGCAAAGGCACAATTATGATCTATATGAATGACCTAATATGATTATCATAGGTGATGTGTGGGGAATCTTGGTTTAAGATTTGGGTGTAATTTGGAATGAAATTGGAATTTGGAGTCATTTATAGCAAAAAATTCAGAGAGAATTCAGTTAAAAACAACTAAATAGGTGATTTTTGATAACTGACCTCAAATGAGGTAGTGAATGGTATGAACATAATTCATTTCATGTATGTGATGCATGGGAAGTGATTATTTGGAGATTTGAAATGTTTTATGTAAAAAGGGGGCTATGGTGATCTTTCATAAGTGAAAATACTAAATTTGAAAAATGGGTCATTGTGATTGATTTTTGACATGGATAATAGGCTATTTTGAAAAAGTGTTCAACATAAAAGTTATATGTCATGAAATTATCTAACCAATAGAAGTCAAATCACTCAATTTCTATTTTAAATGAGGAATTTATGACTAATATATCAAAGTTGTTCCAAATGACAAAAAAAATAACTAGATGAATGAGATGGGTCAACTTTATTGAAATGTTTGACAGATTTAGAGGATAATTTGGAAAATATTATTATGATAAAATTTGTATCCCTTGATGTTATCTTTCCAAGGCCTCAAAAATAATATAATTTGGACATCATATGCAAATTTTATGTTCAAAATACTATCACTATGTTAGACAGAAAGACCTTGCTACGACAAGGCTTTTCTCTGCCTTGGAACGCCTCCAAAAACACATTTTTGGCATCCAGTAGGTCCTTGCCATAGTAAAGAAATTTTCTACTATGGTAAGCCCATTTTCTACCTTGGAAAGGCTCCAAAAAATGCACACTTTGGCCGTTGAGCAAGACCTTGCCATGGCAAGGGTTGGCCGATGTGTCAGAGCACCAGAAATCCAACTTTTAAAAAACTTGGCCCATTCCGTTTTCATTTGTATACATTCCGTCTCTTCTTCCATGTCCCAAACTTCATGCCCTAGCCCCATTTGATCCAAGTTCTTGTCATTTAAACTTGGAAACAAGTGGATTTTGAGAGATTATCATCCAAGCATCCTAAGGGAAATGGGTTTTTAGCATTTGAATGGTGGAAATAAAAGAAGATTCAAATTCTTGTAAGTAGAGCAAACTAATGGGAGCTTTGAGTTTAGATTCTTGTTCATGGGAGAATACCATGTTCGAATTGCATGGTAAGTTATTTCTCCCCATTCGAAATTGTGTTTTTATGCTAGTTAGGGTTTTGTAAGTTTTATGAACAATGAGATTTTAGAGATTTTATATAGAAGTGATGTGATAATCATGGGAAAAATAATTTAACTATGCTTAATGATATGTTAGAATTGATTTGGGCATTAAAATTAATGATTTTGCTAAGATAGGGTTTTTATGAATAGTAAAAATTGGGAAAATTCATGAATTTTATGAAATTATCATGGTAGAAAGATTTAATGTATGATTTATAATGTTTTGAGATTTGTTTGGGTTGTTTGGGAATGAAAAATCTAATTTTTGGACAAAGACCCAATTTTGGTTAAAAAGGATTTGACTATAAAATGTTTAAGTGATAAATTGGGTGACTTGAGGACTTAAAATTTAAATTGCATCTTATAAATAGTAAAAATATGTTGTGTACATTGATTTTTATGGTATATTGATAAGAATGCAATTATGCATTTGGAAAGTAGATACGAGTAATAATAAATCAGTTTGAGTTATGTTTATAAATGAGTAGGATTGTTACCTTATACATGATGATCTGAGAAGGATGAAAAGACGCAGAGTTGGAGGAATGGTTGGGAGCTAGGAACTTGAGGTAAGTAGGCATTTTTCCCATTGGATGGATAGGGATAATGTATATCCCATTTGTTTGAAATCAGGGAGTGTTTCTTAAATGCATGGGGCCTATTTGTATGAATATAGGCATGTATGTTTTGGTTGGGGATAGTGGATATCCCACGTTTGATTAAAACATAATGTTTGGTTTAGTGTGAATGCTTAATATGAAGGATAGAGAAGATCCCTTTGTTGTATGTTAAATTTGAAGATTTGTTCAATGTGAAATAACATGGATTTCTTTATGTGGTATTTATTGATAGGTATATATCCATTTTTGGTTATTTATAATCATGAATATTGATTATTGGATATGAAATATGATAATTGTGGATTAACTATTGTTTATGACATTTGTTTACTTATTGAGTTGCCTGGACTCATGCCTTCTTTCTTATGTTTTTAGTTGACAGGCCAGGCGAACAATTTCAACTATGGGTTGGAACTAGTGACCAAAATTGAATACTCATTCATTGTGATATTATGAATTATAAATATAAATTTCAATATGTAGTTGTAGTAAGCTAATTGTATTTAATAGATTTCAATTGATATATAATAGATGGAATGGCATGTCATATTAATTTTGTAGATGAATTACATGTAGTCTATTGAGTATATTGCCATCATGACTAAACCCAAATCTTAGGCTATGGGTATGTGGATTGTATAGGTTAAATCTTAATAATTCAGGGGATATTCTATCCATTTTTTCTGTAGAAACTAGTCAAGTTCCACAAATGGTACTTGAACACCCCACCCTAAAAGTGGGCAAATCTTACTGAATTTATAACAATGTAGCATCGCGCCTTGGAAGGCGGGGTGTGACAATATATGAATGGAATGTAGAAATTTCCATGAAGTGTATTTGATAGAGTGGTATGATAGGATACTATGCCTGAATGGTACAGCTATGATATGCCCGGAGTGGCTTAGATATGATGCAAAGTGCCTAGATGACACGATTGAGATATTGGTTACCTAATGATAGAATGGTAGACACCTCGATGGCGTAGGATGCTATATTGAGATAATGAGGATGAGAGCCTCATGGGTATAAGTTTATGGTTGTATTGTCATGTAACTCCTATTTAGGTTTATAAAATGTTACTTTGATAATTATTATTTTTTATTCGTGCCTACTTATTGAGTTCACCTGGACTTACGCCTTCTTATTCTTATTTTTTAGTTAACAGTTCAGGTAAAGAATCCCAACTATGGGTTACGACTGGTGAGAAAGATTTGAAGATATTTTCTTAGTGATATGATGAATTGGGATTGTAATCCCATTGTATATTTATCTAATTTTATTTAAAGAATCAGAATGGTATATATTAAAATGTATTGGCATGTCATAGTAATTCACTTATGAAATTATGAAAGGAGCAAAAGTGATGTATATCACCATCATGATTTTGTTTTGATCTGGGCAACTGTGGGTGTGGGTGTGAGCTTTGTTGGTAGGATTGTTGTTTTATAATTATTGAAATGTTGATTTTTTATGATTGAATGTATGCCAGGTGTAGATCCTTATATCTCAGGGTAAACTTTGCCAAATGTTTGACAGAATTTTCCCTTAGAAATAGGGAATATACAGGGTGATGTTAAAATGCATAGGCCCCTAGGCGGGGCATTATAGAGAAGGAGTTATTCACTGAATTGAAAGAAAAATGTTGTAGAATAGTGACCCTCAAAGGCAATGGGAAAGGTAGAGTGGTTGGAATTGGTAAGGTCGGCCAACCACATTCTACTATTATTTCAGATGTACTTTTAATTGATGGATTAAAATATAATCTTCTGAGTGTTAGTTAGTTTTGTGATAGTGGTTACAAGGTTATGTTTGAATCTCAAACTTCTTTAGTCCTAGATCAGAATGACTTACTTATAATTCTAGGCAAAAGGCATGAAAATGTGTATATAGTAGACTTATTTGATATCAAAACTAAATGTCTTGTTAGTCATGATGAGTCCCTACTGTGGCATAGAAGATTGGGATATGCCCACAAAGAAATGATAAAAAGACTGTACCAAAAGGATCTTATAGTTGGCTTACTCGAACTAAAATTTGACAAAGGATAGTTGTGTAATGCATGCCTAAAAGGAAAGCATGCAAAAGAATCCTTTCAGCCAAACCAAAGAAGTATATACAACTAAGTCAATTCAATTGCTACACATGGATTTAGTAAGACCAATGAGAACTAGAAGTCTTAGAGGGAAACATTACTCATATGTCATTATTGATGACTATAGTAGATATACCTGGGTAATGTTTCTTGCATCCAAAGATGAGGCTTTTTTATTTTTTGAAGTCTTTTCCAAGTGAGTACAAAATGAACAAAGCTCTCATATTGTTTCCATCAGGAGTGATCATGGTGAAAAATTTGAAAACTATAAGTTCACAGCATACTATGAAAATAATAGTATCTTACAAAATTTCTCCGCACCAAGAACACCCCAGCAAAATAGAGTAGTAGAGAGGAAAAATAGAACCTTACAAGAAATGGTAAGAACTATGTTAAGTGAATATAATCTGCCATAATATTTTTAGTATGAAGATATGAATACCGTCTGTTTCATTATCAATAGAATTCATACTAGGCCAATACTCAACAAAACTACATTTGAGTTGTATTATGATAAGAAGCCTAAAACATCATTTTTTCATACTTTTAGTTGTAAATGTTTTATTCTTACAATGAAAAGGGAAACCTTGAAAAATTTGATAGCAAATCTGATGAAGGAATATTACTTGGCTATTCTATTGTTATCAAAGCTCTTAGAATCTATAGTTTGAGTACTATAGTTGTAGAAGAGTCTCTTCATGTTGAGTTTGATGAATCTACTAACTACTAGAAATGATCAAAGTATTTTGATGATGAAGTAGATAGACTTACAGTAAACCTGGAGAGGATAAACCTGCAAAACCAAGGTAAACAAACTCCACAAACGAAAATAGTAAAGGATGGAGCAGACAAACAATTTGAATCATCCACTAGTGAGGAATACGAGGAAAGTAACTTTTCTCTTCCTAGAGTTGGAGATTCATGTATGATCACCCTGAAAACCAAGTAATTGGTGATGTGTACAATAGAGTTAGGACTAGATCATCTTATCATCAAATATGTGGTAATTTTATCTTCATTTCTGAAATAGACCCAACTTGCATTGACCATGTGTTTGGAGATGAGAACTAGATTTTAGATATGCAAGAAGAATTGAACCAAATTGTTGGTCCCATACATAATGAATAGCTCAAGAGGGGAGGAGTAATTCAGCATATAAAAATTATGGCCAAATAAAACTTGATAAGCTAAGAGGAAGTAGTGATGCATTATATATGTAATTTGCACATTTGATTATATGACTGCTTTACTTTCAAGTCCAACTTCTCTTAGCTACTCTTACAATTTATAATGTGTGTGTGTGTGATGATGTGAAAGATGAAGTAATGAAGAGGATAAAACAAATGCCCAAGCAACTAATGAAAATAATGGGGTTCATCAAGGATAAAGCAAGCAAGTAAACACACATGCAGACAACACATTTTATAGTGGTTCAGGAATCCCATCCTTATATCTACTCTTCTAAGAGCATTAACTCATTGTGCCTTGGGTTCCACTATACCCCATATAATGGAAATACACTAGTGTCCTCAATATGCTTCTAGATTCCAACTGTAGGGGGTGTGAGCAAGTGTCCCCGTCACTTCTTCTGGATTCCAGCTCTAGGGGGCTTAAGAAAGTGTCCTCGACACTCTTCTAGTTTTATGAGTTCACTAGGAAACTCACTAGTTTCAAAGATCACTAGCAAACTTGATAGTTTTCCCAAGCTCACTATCAACTCATACATTGTGGTTTTCTCAAGCTCACGACTAACTCATATAGCTAATTTGGCAGCACTCTTTTTCTACAAAGTTTAAGCTCATAAATAAAATGATATCTCATTGAAGCTCATTAGATACCAAGGCTCTAGGTATTTGGTTATTATAGAACTTTCAAGCTCATTATCTATCAGCGCAATGGAGATTGATTATCTAGGAAGAAGCATAGTTTGATTGAGAGATTTGATGCTTGTTTAATCTCTGTTCTTATTTTTCTCTCAGCTTCCTCAACCTTCTTCATTGTTGCAGTACTACCTTTATACTGCTTCAAAAATTTTGCCTGTTGTAGGTAGTTGTCTTTCTATTAATGTTGAAGACTATTTTGATTTCTCCCATTGGAAAGTTGTCTTTTTGAGAAACTCACTTATAGCTAGAAAGCCTACAGCATTGACTTTGAAGAAGGTGCCTTTCCATTTTTAACAAATGCTGAATGAAGATGTTCTTGGTGACTCATTCATTTATTATTATGGAAAGACACTCATTAAATCTAAAGAGACGCAATCTCTGAAAGTTGCAATCTTTAATAGAATGTAGACTGCATTCCTTTGAATTTCTTTTCAATCTTTAGCTAATCTTGAGTTGTCCGATCAGCTCTATAAAATTTGCTTCAAATGATATTTTGATTAGAGATTGTAGTCAATGATGTTTTGACTCTGATGGCTTCTACTCTTCAGGAAATATCATACTTTATCTGAGGACTTTGTCACTTGAATTTGTCTTATGTATATGATAGACAAAGTGAAACTAAGTAAATCCATATAGTATACCACTTTGTCGATTGTCAAAGAATGATGTGATAGTTTACTTCGTTTGTTATAAGAAATGTCTAAATCGTAGATGAAGTCACTCTTCTTCATTGTTCTTCGGACAATTTTTCTTGACAAATGAAGTTTTCTTCAGTAGGTGAAGTGGCTTTGTCTGTTGCTTTATTTGTTATAAGTGACAGACAATCATTGTAGTGTGGACATAGTAACAATACAATAGATAAAGTATTCTTCACTAGACGAAGTCTTATTTTCATTAGCCAAAGTGCCTTTGTCTATTGTGAGCAATAAATGATTCTTCTTGACAAACAAGGTTCCTTCCTTGATAGATAAGTTATACTTTGTCTATTGAGATCAGCAAACGAAGTTGTAGACCATAGACAAAATCTTCCAAATGATTCATCTGTTGGCTTGTCTATCATGTGATAGATGAAACTGTGGCATGCAGACGAATTCTTCTTCTACTCACTCATATGATGGTTGTCTGTTAAGTAACATACAACTTGTTGAGGCATGGACGACTTGCTTCTTCAAAGGTTGTCTGATGGCTTTATCTGTTGCCATCGACAAACAACTCTTTGTTCATGAAGGCGACAAGCAAAGTTTTCTTCTTTAGTTGTTGTGTTGCTTTTTCTTTGTCTTTCATACTTTCTTCAGAGATTATAGACAAGTTCCTTGTCCTCTTCAATTATGATAGACAATTGCTTGAGTAATTGCTTCTTCATTTGTCTATTTTCTACTCCATTGTCTCTACTTCTGCTAGCCGAATTCATTTTTTCTATAGATAATTATCTTAATCATTCATCAAGATTTTGAGCTCCATGACTATAGAATTCTTCGATGACTTCTTTTCAAAGTTTCAGTGTCATTTTTTTTATTATTCTTGTCTTCTTTTGGTCAGTGGATTAAGCTTGCTGATGTACTCATTGTGTAGCTGTCTACTCTATTTGAATTGCTTCCTTGTATGTTTAGACCTGTTTCTATAACACTTGGGAACACAATTGTTAGTACCATAATTGTTCACTCATATGTTGTTGTTCATCATCAAAACTTGGTTGTTTTCCATATGCACTATTTTGTTCAATACAATTTAAAAAGAATGAAAAAGAATTTACCAGATGAATGTAAAATCTGCATTTTTGAATGGTTTGATTAATAAAGAGGTCTATGTGAAGTAACTCCCTAGGTTTAAAGATCCTTATGATCCCAACCAAGTCTTTAAACTCAAGAAAGCCCTCTATGGATTAAAGCAAGTTCCTAGAGCATGGTATGAGAGGCTAAGTAGATTTTTAATTGAGAAAGGATTCTCAAGGGATAAAGTAGGCACAATACTCTTCATTAAGCATGCTATGAGTGACATTCTCATTGTACAAATATATGTTGATGATATTGTATTTGGAGCTACTGATAAAAATCTTTGTCAAGAGTTTTCTAAGTTAATACAGGGATAATTTGAAATGAGTTTAATGGGAGAATTAAACTTCCTTTTGGTACTACAAGTAAAGTAGAGAAAGGAAGGAATTTTCATTCACTAAGCTAAATAAACAAAAGAACTACTCAAGAAATTCCATCTTGAAGATTGAAGAAAATACAGAACTTCAATGGGCACTTCCATCAAATTAAACAAGGATGAAAAAGGTAAATATATTTGTCAAAAGCTTTATATAAAAATGATAGGATCTCTAATATTTCTCATTGCTAGTAGGCTAGATATTATGTTTAGTGTATGTATGTGTGATAGATTCTAGTCAGACCCTAAAGAATCACATCTTATTATTGTTAAAAACCTCTATAGATGCCTCTTAGACACTCCAAATCTTGGTTCATGGTATCCAAAGGACTTAGACTTTGAGTTAGTTGGGTACACTGATGTTGATTTTGTTGGTTATAGAGTAGATAGGTGTAACAACCCGGGCTCCAGTCGAGGTATTGTCCGCTTTGGGCACACACCCGCACGGTTTTGTCCCATAAAAGGCACC